>JARHVA010005871.1:387500-442500 GCA_037957365.1 Torreya grandis | reverse complement strand
GAAGCTCTCTGTCAGCCGATGTCGGTATCTGTGTGGATCTGGACGGACCTGTACGGATTTTGTATGGCTGCCAATTAAGCACAACATCCCTATTTTCAACCACTGATCTGAAAATATATGCTCCTAGCACAGAAGATCTCTAGCTGTATAATTTATGGAATCAAAACATAAAGAAATAAATACCTGGAATATCTGTAATAACTTCTGTGTGAAGTTATCTCTCAACCCTGTAAATTCTGTGATAACTTTTGGATGAAACTATCTCTCAATTTGGCAATAGATCAGCTGATATTCCACAGCCTCTTAATTGCACACACTGAAGAGGGAACGTTCTCCAATGCAAATGGAATCCTAGAACCCTAGGCTCAGTCTTCACAGAAGAAATTCTTCAAAATCAATAATCAATAATCAATGGCTAATTCACAATGGCCTCCATGAGGAACCCTTATACCCTCAAAAGATATGCTTGCCCTAATTAGGGTTTTCTTAAATTAGAATTAGGGTTTCTAATTTAAAATTAGACCAAATAATTAATATTTCATTAAATAAATCAAACATTAATATCTCCCTCAATACATGTCCAATCGAGCCCAAACGAAAGCCAACTAGAAAATTTCTGCTAAACGAAGCCACTCCAATCTCCATCAAGACCCTCTAACCATCCCATCAGCCTACGAGGGTCACATAATAGGCTAACCATGAACTCAGAACATGTCAACTGAAAAGGGGACATGACATTTCCATATAGACATACAAAATATTACACAATCTAAAAACACATTAGATATTAGGTGAATGTATTATATGCATACAATGCTAAAATTGTGTACATTTAAATATAGGCATAAAAATAGTTGCATTTTATAAAACATCTTAATCATTGAATGTTCTACACATATTTGCCTTAATTCAATAATACTCTCCATGAGATGATCTACTTGTATATGGAGATCCCTCAAATTCCTCTTATTCCTCCAAGGTCCAACAATGGGTCCATATAAACTCATATCTTTCTCGTATCTTAAATTATTCAAATAAAAATATATTTAGATAATTTACATACTATACTTGTAACTAAGTTCAAAAACTAATTTTAAATTAGAATAGAAAAATAATTTAAACATGCAGTTTCTATAATCTCATGGTCATCTTCAATTTGCGCCTAATTCTCAAAAACATTAGTGATAGATCGAGGTGAATGAACATGGGTTTTAAATGGTGATAACAAATTATAATGTACCCTACCAATAATATGAATTTGACTATTAGTTATCACTAGACAACCCTGTATACATAATAAATTCACATAATTTATATTTTTTCAACTATCTACTAAGTTAATTAAAACATATACATATTTAAAATTCAAAATTACAAGTTAATATATACTTAGGTGAGTTCTTGTGTAGATGATAATGAAACACCAATTATTGTGTTTGTCTGAGGTCATAGATATCGAGGAGTCTCCACTATGGTTATCAGTTTAAAAAATAACCTTGCTTAGTTTTCTATAAAATATTTAATACATATCAAAAATAAATATCCTTTATTAAAACCATAATCATTTAAAATAGAATATAAAACCCTATTTTTTCTACAAAAATTAGAAACCAACAAAAATAATTAGTTAAAAACTAACACATGGTGAAGTAAGACCTAATCCTTATATGAATTTTCACATGCAAAATCAAATGTAAATTATGAAATTTCATGAATTGAGATAATTATTTTCTCTAACCAATTTAATCAAGTATTTTTATTAAAATTTTATCCCTCTTAACCTCTAAAACTCTACTCACTTTATAGATTTATTTCTTATCTAATATATATCCATTGTGCACTTGCATGTTTATGAAATTCTCTATCTCAAGTTAGGACCCTATTGGTATGGAGTTAGACATATAAAGAGAATAAATATATGAAAAATACAACCACAAAACTAGGGAGAAATTGGTCAAAGAGACATAAGAATAAAATATACCAACATAATCTTATTTAATAGTAGTGTACTTAAATTTTGAAATCCTTGATGGATAAATTTAACTTAAGATATTGATAGCATGCATGATTCACAATTGAGAACTAACTCAAGGATTTGGAAGACAAGTAGTGGTACTATAAGTAGCAATGAAAATATTGAGTATTTTAAAAACACTATGACGAAGTGATGAAAATAAATAAACTTGTGAAATATAAAAAGAATTTTGAGAAGGTGAAATAACACCAAAAATATGAAATTATAATAAATTAGAATAAGACTATATTTAGAAAAAATGGGATAAATACATCACTAGACATTGAAGGAGACTCTCTATAAGGTTGATCAATATTAAAATCATTCAGAGATCCATCATTCACCCTTTAAGGTATATATTCAATTAGAGGTTCTTAGGTTAATGATTTTATCTATATATCTTTAAACACATCTCACATATATAATTTTCATTCAAATCACTATCATTCAACTTCTATTATTATTATTAGTCAAGATCATATATCTATATAAATAAATAAATGTACACATAGTATAATATTAGCTCAAAATTACCTTTGTATATGTGAACATTGGCCTAGTAACATCAACATATACAGTAGTAGATGGACCAAAAACTAGTTGTGAATATCTAAACGTCACCTAACCCAAAAAAGTAGTAGTGGACATGAAGATGATGGAAAGTGTCTCCTCATGTAACATAAATAATTACATATATATTATTCAGTTTCTATGTAATTTATTTTTTAGCTTTTAAATATAAACATAACTAAAATTTAAATTATCAAATAGAAAATATACATGCATATGTGTAGTGATTGATGTGTGCACACCAAATGTATGTGCCAAAAACTCATAGTTCAAAAATATATCATTTAATCCCTCATAATCTACAATGATGATGTTAGGTATGCACACTAGGTGGAGTATCTCTAGCATTAGACTCAAAAATCCTACTTGTATGTTGATTGATTGTGTCAGTAAGTATAGTAAGTACATGCAAAGTACCAATATCCATGACCTCCTTCACCATAGAGGGTATTTAAAGATTAACACTATTTTTGGTATTAAAACTTGTAGGTTGATTTTGTACATGTTGCATACCTAGTCTATCCTATGCATATTCTTTCCCTTAGCCTTGAAACTCTGAGTAGTCGTATAGTTAAGAATCTTATTAAGGATAAAATTGCAATATAGTTTCCTAAAAAAAATAAAAATGGGACCACAGGATTTTTACATGGTAGGTAATCAAACACAATCCACTATCAGTACAAAAAATATTTCTAATCAGATTATACTAGCATTGTTGGATCATAGAGTGTTTTATAGATAGTGGAAAGGGTGCATTGGTTTCTAGGTCAAAGACTAAGCCATAAATTATGTCTTTCAATATTTTTTTATTATTAACTTCACATGATATAATTTTTTTCTTAGAAAAATAAGCCCTTCTTTTATCCCTATAAGATCCCTAGATGTTAATTTAGCTCATTATTGAGTCAACATGACCTAATACTGACTCTAGGGTATTGGCCAAATAGGTGCAATGCATGTTGTTTGAAGTGGGGTCATTCATTGTCTTAGTTGTTTATTGAATTTTTATTTCATTTTACACTATGTTTGAAGCCAAATCCTCATAATTACTTGGGATTATTATAGAAGTATAGGAGGGATAAAAGGGTTAGGAGGGTTAGTCAAAAGTTTAAGATGAGGGTTAGTGGGTTTTTCTATTACAATTGAATGAGTTGTTAAAAAAATGTGATTTAAAAATAAAATAATACAAATAAATGATTATGATAAAATCTATTGTTAATAGGTTTTGTTTTTGATTGATTACTTCACCTCCATAGTGGAATTATTGATTCTTCTAGATAATGGGTGATATAGTGTGTTTTTATCATGATCTAAGCTTAATGTGAACATGTATTGGCATAGATAAGGGAAAATAAAAGAGAAAAATAGGTGAGAATGGTTTAATACTCACAAATTTGGGTTTTTTTTAATGTTGTTTTAAGTAAACATAATGTGTACATGTTATGTTTGCTAAAAAATACATACACATTATAACGTGCATTCGTTATAATGCATACATATTTAGGTTGGTTAATCCTAATATTAATTTAAAATAACATGTATGTGTTATGGACATTAAAAATATGCATACTGTATATAATGTATATGTGTTATGGTATAAATCCACAAAATAATCCCCTAGCTCTATGAACTTGCTCGTTACAACATAGTGGAGGACATGAAGAAGATAAAAAAAAGTAGTTTGAATGAGCCTTCACAAATTAATAATAAAATAGATCTCCTCCTAATTTCCCTCACAAAAAAAAACCAATCTAGCCCAAACCCAATCTTGTGGACACTAATGTGATAATACATAAGATTAATGATGAGGTCCCACCTTTGCTATTTATGGTTAGGTAATTTGGGAAATATATTCATAACTATCTATTCAACACATTATCCTCTATGAATGTCATGTTCAAAGGAATTTGACCAAAAATATGACTAAAACCTATCAATTCCAATAAACTAGTGGTGAAGTTGGATAAGTATAAAGTTAAGGTAGTGGGAAAATTGTTGAATGTCTATATGTAGCTATAATCTTATCCCAAGGTCCAATTAGTTAATTGATACTCAAGTAGTGGAGATCCCAAAGGCTTACGATATGTTGCTTAGTAGAGACTAGTATAAAACCTCGAATGGATACAGGGCTATAGAATTATACCGTATGTGGTTGCCTTAAAGAGGTCTAGCCAATTAGATATATGTTGAGAGAAAACCTAAAATGAAACACATAACCATCAAATATACCCAAATAAATGAAAGAGTTAACATAGTATTCTCTAACAAGGCTGTTTATACTTTGTCTAAAAAATGTAATAAAAATTAAGATGATAAAGATCCTAAATTTCAATGTCTATGGTATTTTTACTTTGATGGGCCCCACCCTAAACAATGTTCTATAGTAGGAATTATTCTCATTTAACTATTATGTAAATTATACCTAGCTACCTATAGGATCCAATTTGCTCACTCCAAAAACCTCTTGCAATATGAGGCCTTGATCATAAGACTTTAGTTTTTGTTAAGACATAGGGTCAAACGATTAAGAGTGTTTTGGGATTTTAAACTAGTAGTTAATGAATTTAGGGAAAAGTTCCAATGTAATTTATCTTATTTGATGGATTATATACATAGGGTTTGATATTTCATATAATTGTTCAATACATTCAGTTTCATCCCAATTCTAATAAAAGAAAATTAGGTGGTTTATTCATTAGTAACCACTATTGTAAACCTAATACCCATACATGATTCATGGCTAAATACCCACACATGATTCATGGCTACAAAAATGTTTTAGTGGAGCTCATCCCATGTCCCTTAGTACTAAGTAATATGAAGAACTTTTAGGGATTTGAATATGATCACCAAATTTTATAATTCCTTAATATCTCATGGGTATTTTAGACTGAATTTATAGATGAGGTGGATAGAGACAACCTTAGAAATGAAGAATGTGACCAAGATAGAATTATGAACTTGAAGTATAAATGAGTTCTAAAAGGGATTATCTCCATAGAGATAACCTTAGAAATGAAGAATGTGACCAAGATAGAATTATGAACTTGAAGTAAAAATGAGTTCTAAAAGGGATTATCTCCCTATAAAGAGTGTTTAACCTTCACAAGCCCATACAGAGACATAAAAGGCCAATAAATAGACCAAAGTATTTAATGATTAATATGGGATCATTTAAATAACCCAAAGATGTTCATATTGGTCTAAGTTGTTCTTATTTTTAAGTTAAATAACTTGGGAAACTATTGATGCACTACTAAGATGTTATTATTTTGGCCTATAGATACCTTATGGTCTTCAACCTAAAGATAATAACCCATACTATCCCACTCAATTAAAATCAAAATACCTTTGGACAAGGGTAACAACCTATGGGGCCAATCTTAGAACCACTTATTAAAAAGATGGTCCACAAACTCCTTTGATTTGAATCATCTTACCAATTCATCGCTCTACATGGGTAGAAAACTTAGTGTCAGTCCACAAAAAATGGAGAAATATGACTATGTGTGGATTCTAAAAGTTTAGAATGACCTTATATAGAAGATAACTACAATTTGACTTCCTTGGATGAGATGATATATATGTTAAGTGGATCCAAGATGATGTCCTTCTTATATGTATTCTTAGGATATAATCAGGTTCTAGTATGTTGTCCCCCAAAAATATCACTCATTTTTGGGGACAACATATGAACTATTTTGGTTCAACAGGCCAAAATTGTCTCTCCCCTTTTCAAAATTTGTTTTGAGCATTCAATTTCCTCATTATCTCAAACTTTTTGGTAAAGGGACTAGCAAGTTCAACAGGTTGAAAGGCTTCTGTAGGTGAGTTCAATCAAAAGAACAAGTTTCCAACACTTATTCATTCCCAAGATTGGCTTGATACCTTTGTTCAATAAAAAGCATTCAATCAGCAAGCTTCTAAGCACCATTGAACCATTGAACCATTTAACCTTGAACCAAAAAGGTTCAGGGGTTTAATGGGTTCAAGGTTTAATGTCATTAGCAAGAGTTAAGCAAATTTGTCAAGGTTCAAAGTTCAACTATTTTAAGGTTCAAAAGTGGCCTCAGTCAAGGAAAGAATCAACAAGTAGGTGGTTCAACGGATGGTTGAACCAAGGAGTGGAAAAGCGATTGAACTAGGAAACAAAATGAACCGATGAACTAATGAACCAATATACTTTCAGCAGGTTCAAATGTTTAAGGTTCAACATGGAATAAGTAGCTAGCGACCATTGATGACCCTATAGACGTCAAATTTAAAGTAAGGGAATATCCATTAAAATTAAAATAAAGCACAGAACTTGAAGGAAGAACCAAGTGACTGGATGAAAAGATAGCTTGGGAGCTTAAATTCTAGGAAGAGACAAAGCTGGAAAAGACAAAGCTGCAAAGGACAAAAGTGGAAAGAAGGAAAAGCCCATAATATCTACACAAAATTTATTCTAGTAGGTGGAACAGTCTGTAAAGTAGATATTTGAGCTTGCAAACATTGAAGGCACAGCCTATTGGTCTCCTTTGGAGTAAAGACAAATGGACAGTTGCACAAATGTTAGAGGGGATAGACCAGATGATCCAAACATAGGAGAAGACATATGGGATGAAATGACATGCCATAGTTAAGACAACCACCTTGTTTTCAATGCAGTCCTTTGACAAACTTAGAAATACCTTCAAGGCATTGAATTCACAGCATGGGCCATTCCATGAAATAAATCACCAAGTCCTTCTTGGATGATATATATTGTAATCTCTTTTATTGTTTTAAGGATATCCTTTTTACCATAAAAGCAAAACTCTGCCAAAATTAAAAGGTGAATACTGAGAATTAGAGCTCAGATTGTATTTCATTTTATTTTATCTGAATGAGAAAGCAAGTTACTTGCAGACTTTGTGCTGTTATAGCTTGTGCCATTTTAGGAGATTGTTCTTATGTCTATCTTCTAGACACATTCTTGTTTATTTAATCTAACAATTAGAATTAGTGGAAGTGATAAGGAAGATGTCCTGAAGTTAGCTACTTTCAGACTTTGTGCTGTCATAGTTGTCTTTAGTGTGTGTTTATTTTCTATTTCTATGTAAGGGACCTTGGGATGACTTTGTGCCCCCACTGTTCTTCGTATCTCACTCTTTAGGCAGCTGAAGTGGAGACTTTGTGCTACACTTCATTCTGCCAGTTATTGCACCCTGTTATCAGTCACTTATCCTACCTGAAATAACTCTTGTTGTCCCCTACAAGAACACTTTTGAAAGAAGAGAAGTGCCTTCAGTGTTTTCACCAGGATTTTCTCCTTTTTTTGTGAACATCATCTCTAAAAGAAGAGAGATGGACGAGGAGCTTAAATTCTAGGAAGAGACAAAGTTAGAAAAGACAAATTTGGAAAGGACAAAAGTGGAAAGAGGGAAAAGCTTGAAATATTTGTGTAGAAGTTATTCCAGTAGGTGCAATAGTATGCAAAGTAGATATTTGAGCTTGCAAACATTGAAGGTGCAGCCTGTTGGCCTCCTTTGGAGTAAAGACAAATGGACAACTATGCAGATGTCAGAGGGGACAAACTAGATGATCTAGACTTAGGATAAGACATATGGGATGAAATGACATGCCATAGTTAAGATAGCCACCCTATTTTCAATGTAGTCCTTTGACAAACATGGAAATGCATTCAAGGCATTAAATGCACTGCATGGGCCATTCCATGAAACAAAGTGCCAAGTCTTTCTTGGTTACTATATATTGTAATCTCTTTTATTGTTTTAAGGAGATCTTCCTATTACCAGAAGAAAAACTCTACCCAAATTGAAAGGCAAATACTAAGACTTTGAGCTCAAATTGTAGTTCATATTATTTTATTTGAATGAGAAAGCAAGTGACTTGCAGACTTTGTGCTGTTATAGCTTGTGCTATTTTAGGAAATTGTTCTTATGTCTATTTCCTAAGATAATTCTTGTTTATTTGATCTAACAAGAAAAACTAGTGGATGTAATTGGGAACGTGTCTTGAAGCCAGTTACTTTTAGACTTTACACTGTCATAGTTGCTTTCAGTGTGTGTTTATTTTCTATTTCTTGTGTAAAGGACCTTGGGATGACTTTGTGCCCCCATTATTCTTCATATTTCATTCTTGGGCAGTTGAGGTGGAGACTTTGTGCTACATCTCAGGCTACTAATTACTCTACACCTTTTCTTACCAATTACTTACCAGAAATATTCCTTTTGTTTGCAAGAATAAGCACATGTAAAAGAAGAGAAGTGCCTTTTGTCATTTCACTAGGATTTCTACTATCCAAGAAGGGATCTGGGTCTTAGCTGAATGTTACTTCTGAAAGAAGAGAAGTACCTTCACCAATCACCCAAGATTTCTCCTTTGATCTATTAACATCACATCTCTAAAATAAGAGAGATGGATGGTTTATCCTACCCCCGTGTGTTATTTTTTACTTATTTTTATAGTATATAGCTCCTACATATTCATAGGGAACCTCCCCTTGATGAGAGGAGAGATTTTTCCCCTGTTGATGTAGTAAACTTGCACATTTGGCTGACCAATCTCCCTATGCTATGGTTGAAGAGACCTATTTTACTCACCAATTAGCTGGTTGATAAAATATTCACCAAATAGTTTTTGGTGACTCCACTGGGGATGAACATGCAGTCTGAAGCCTCAAGTTTCAGATTGAAATAGTCCTTACCCTTATCCATTATAGACTCTGAGGACTCTATTATGTGTCTTACCCATTATCATCATAGCTTTACCATTTTATTCCATCTCCATTATTTAATATAGTCTACAAAACTAGAGCTGCTAGGAAAGAGTGCACAATTTGAAGCCTCAAGCCTGAAGCTGAAGCAGGGCTAGTTATTTTCCATTTTTGTTTTGTAATCTAACCACTCCACCTAGATTTGTTATCCCTATTTTTCATAATTAAATCATGGTAGTTCAAGGCCCCTGGGGTAACTCCTTTGGCCCATTCAATTTGACTCCACCCCTGCATGAACTTCCATGCAGCTCAAGAAAAAATTTCCCCATGTTCTTCGGGGATGGCAAGATTGACCTTCATGAAAATATTTCAGCCTTCAGCATACATTGTGGCATAATAGGAGTGGAATTCAAAGACATAGTAGTCAGGCTATTCATGGAGACACTACAAGGTGCTACTATAGACTGGTTCTACCATCTATAAGTTAAATCAGTGATTGATTGGGACACACTCAAAGATAAATTTGAAGTTAGGTTCAAGCCTATAGAAGATGCACATGCCTTGCTATCCCAGCTCACATAGATGAAGAAGGATCCCCATGAACCTATGAGGGACTTCATTGCTATGTTCAACAAGCTAAGGCACAAGATTCCCATGGTTGCCCAACCAACACCTCAGAATCTTAAGTGTTTCTTCATCAACTCACAGCTGCCTAAAGTGAGCTTCTTGCTAAGATGGGCTAGACACATAGACATTTCCACTAATAAAGACTTGGCTACTGAGGTAGAAGATGTCCTTATCTTGGCTAGTTAGATAATAAGAGATCCAAACAGAGCTAAATCTTCTCCTTCTTCTAAATACTCCCCTTTAGCCACCAATGATCTAATAGTGCAAAAGCTAGTAAATGAATTACTAGTCCTCAAAAGATAAATGGCCCAAGTTATATCTAATTTTATTAATCGAGATATGCCAAGGAGGACATTTAAAAATTAGGTGTACTAAGACAATGTTGCTAGGAATCAAGGGCAGCCAAATCATCTTCCTCCCCCATAGAGGAACCTCACCCTTGAAGCACCTCCAATTAACTCAATAGTTGGATATCAAGAAACTAAACATGATTTCTATTTCCAGTCTGAGTTTGATCAAGAAAATGATGCTAGTCTCTTCATGGAGGATCAAGAAGAATTAGCTATGACTCCCACATTAGTTTCTTGAATTACCAGGATGAACCCAAAAGTAAAGGTGAAGTAATCGAGGGATCATATGTTGCATTCACCCACTCCAAGAATCAATCAGCTCAACAAGATGATAAAGAGAAGATAGAGGGGCAAGCTCAGCCTGTAATTACAATTGCTAAGCATGGAACCACTCTGCCCTTCTAGCCAAAGGATCTAATGATTTCAAGAAAGGTAAGTACCTCAAATGCCCCTATGCCTTCTACTTAAAATTCATAGTCCAATCCTCCCCCTTTCAAAAATCAAGAGGATGAACTCCCATCCTCTACTCCTGGCTCATTCCAGGCATTTGACATAATTAAGCACATAAATAAAACCAAAATTCAAATGTTTGAATATGAGTTCCTGCAGTCCAACCCTGAAAAATTGGACAAGTTGGTTCAATGTGTCAAGAACCAAACCATCCCTATAATAAAATAGGTTAAGAAAGTAACTAATGATCCCTAATGAACATGCCCATCCCTAAAAATCTTGTCATTACCCCTCTTGCTACCCCTAGGAGAATAGAGCCTTTCTATGTTTCCCTGTTGATAAATGGTCACCAACTCAACAATTGCATCATTGGTTCTAGGGATTCAGACAATGTCATGCCTGCTAAAGTGGTAGAATCTCTACATCTCACATTGACCAATAAATTTAGGAGATGTTTCTCTATGGAGAACAAATAAGTGCCCCTACTAGGGAAAATTAAAGACACCCAATTTGCATTTGCTGCCTTTTTAGACAAGCGAATAAAGATGACTGTCCTAGTGGCTGACATCCCAACATTATATGGCATCCTTCTTGGGTGGAAATTTTGCAAGGATGTTGGAGGGGAATTAAGCATGGACTTGTCTCAAGAAAGAATCCCTATGAAAGGTGTAATGTATAGGTTGCTTCTTGAGAAGGAGGTAAAATATGTTGTCACTCAAACATCAAGGCTTGAAGCTCAAATTTTGTTTGATTCTTTATGTAGGGGTAATTATTTTTTATCTACTGAAGACATTCATGTTTTAGCAGATGAAAATATTGTAGGTGATGATATGTGAATTAGTTAAGATGGAACAACACCAAGTATGCATAATAGTGCCAATCATTGGTAGGTGTTGAATGGGAACAATCAAATCATGTGCTGGACTGAACCAAAAGAGCAATCAATTATGGTAATGGACCATGCTATTGCGCATCAAAATTAGGAAAAGGAACTCTTCCCAAAGAGAGCAAAGATTCATGGTTTTTAGATTAAAATTCAAGTCTTGCTATGGGGCAAGAGGAGAAAACCAAAGGGAAGACACAAAAAATTGGTTTCTTGGTGGAGAGTTCCATTCACCCATCACCGATTCTAGGGAGAAAATGGCTTCTTCTTGGTTTATTAGGATAGATCACTATTTTCACTACCTCTCAAGGGGAAACATCTGAAGTACTTCAATTCTTGAAATGCCAAATAAGTTCACCTATACATATGTATATTTGTATAGTCTTTATTTTTGCTTTGTATTGTTCATTTTCATTTTTTGGACCCTTTCTTTTTTGGTAGCATGACTCCATAGCCCAATGACATTCTTCAAGGCACTCGAGATTCTAGTTTCTACTCCCCTCAATTATTCCAAGTTTTCAACTGAAGGAAGTTCCCCAACTGGAGCTAGCTATTGTCCCCCAAAAATATCACTCATTTTTGGGGACAACATATTAACTATTTTGGTTCAACAGGCCAAATTGTCTCTCCCCTTTTCAAAATTTGTTCTGAGCATTCAATTTCCTCATTTTCTCAAACTTTTTGGTAAAGCGACTAGCAAGTTCGATAGGTTCACAGTCTTCTACAGGCAAGTTCAATCAAAAGAACAAGTTTCCAACACTTAGTCATTCCTAGGATTGGCTCGATACCTTGGTTCAATCAAAATAATTCAATTAGCAAGCTTCTAAGCACCATTGAACCATTAAACCTTGAACTAAAAAGGTTCAAGGGTTCAATGGGTTTAAGGTTCAACATCATCAGCTACAGTTAAGCACATTTGTCAAGGTTCAAAGTTTAACTACTTCAAGGTTTAAAGGTAGCCTCAGTCAAGGAAAGAAGCAGCAAACAGGTGGTTCAACGGATGGTTCAACCAAGGAGTGGAAAAGTGATTGAACCAAGAAGTGATGGAACAAAAGAGGTAGAATGAATCGATGAACCAATGAACCAATGTACTTTTATTGGGCTCAAAGTTTTAAGGTTCAACATGGTTCAAGTGGATAGAGACCATTGATGGCCCCACAGACGTCAAATTTAAAGTAAGGGAATATCCATTGAAATTCAAATAAAGCATGGAACTTGAAGGAAGAACCAAGTGACTAGCTTTAAGGATAGCTAAGGAGCTTAAATTATAACAAAGCTAGAAAACAAAAATCTAGAAATGACAAAAGTTGAAAGAGGGAAAAGCCTGAAATATCTACATAGAAGTTATTCCAATAGGTGGAATAGTTCACAAAGTAGATATTTGAGCTTGTAAACATTGAAGGTGCGGCCTATTGGTCTCCTTTGGAGTAAAGACAAATGGACAGCTATGCAGATGTTAGAGGGGACATATCAAATGATTCAAACTGAGGAGAAGACATATGGGATGAAATGACATGCCATAGTTAAGACAACCACCCTATTTTCAATGCAATGCTTTGACAAACCTAGAAATGCATTCAAGGTATTGAATGCATAGCTTGGGCCATTCCATGAAACAATGTGCCAAGTCTTTCTTGGCTACTATATATTATAATCTCTTTAATTTTTTTAAGGAGATTTTCTTGTTACCAAAAGAAAAACTCTACCCAAATTGAAAGGTGAATACTGAGACTTTGAGCTCAGATTGTAGTTCATATTATTTTATTTAAATGAGAAAGCAAGGGACTTCCAGAATTTGTGATGTTATAGCTTGTGCTATTTTAGGAAATTGTTCTTAGGTCTAATTCCTAGGAGCATTCTTGTTTATTTGATCTAACAAGCAAAACTAGTAGAAGTAATTAGGAAGGTATCTTGAAGCCAACTACTTTCAGACTTTGTGATGTCATAGTTTCCTTTAGTGTGTGTTTATTTTATGTTTCCTATGTAAAGGACCTTAGGATGACTTTGTGCCCCCAATTTTCTTCATATTTCACACTTGGGAAATCAAGGTGGAGACTTTGCGCTACATCTTAGGCTATTGGTTACTCTACACCTTTGGTTACCAGTTACTTACCATAAAGATTCCTATTGTTTGCAAGAACAAGCACTTTTGAAAGAAGAGAAGTGCCTTCTGCCATTTCACCAAGATCTCTACTATCTAGGAAGGGATCTTCCTCTTGGCTGAATGTTACTTATGAAAGAAGAGAAGTACCTTCACCAATCACCCAAGATTTCTCCTTTGATTTGTTAACATCACACCTCTGAAAGAAGAGAGATGGATGGTTTATCCTACCCTCATGTGTTATTTTCTACTTAATTTTATAGTATATAGCTCCTACGTGTTCGTAGGGAACCTCCCCTTGATGAGAGGAGAGATTTGTCCCCTGTTGATGTACTAAAACCTGCACATCTGGCTGACCAATCTCCTTATGCTGTGGTTGAAGAGACCTATTTTGCTGACCAGTTAGCTAGTTGAAAAAATATTCACGCAACATAGTAAACATGAAAGACCATGACAAAACTACATTTATAACCAAGTGGGGTACCTAAAATTAAAAACTAATATCTTTTTTCCTTATTAAAGTAGGATCCACCATTCAAAAAGCTATAGACATTGAATTTGAGGGTATAATAGGTAAATAAATTGTTATTTACATGGATGGCTTGATTATTTTTTAAAATTTAGGTCTAATCATGCTCTCCATATTTATAAGATATTTGAAAGGTAATTAATGTGTCGTATCTAACTTAACCCAAAGAAAAACATATTTGGTATTACTAAAGCTAATATTCTATATCATATCATTATATATGAAGGGTGTTTATATTGAACCTAAGTATTCCAATGTAATTTGTAAGATACTATTTCCTGATAGTAAAAATGAATTAAATTCATTCTTTGGTATGATTAAATTTTTATGTAAATTCATAACTAATTTTTCCAAACTTATTAAACCTTTGAATGTAATGTTGAAATAAGAAGTAAAGGTAGAGTGGACTCATAAAGCTAGGGTATTCTTATATTAAATCAATGAAATCATCATTTATTATCTAGTATAAATCATCCCAAACTACTAAATGAATTACATATCTATTCCTTAACATTGAAGCACATGATAACTACAATGGTCACACAAAATATAGACAAATATGAAAACCCAATCACTTTCATGAGTACAAAGTAGAAGGGTGTAGAGATGAATTTGTTACACATTATAAAATAATACATATAACTTGGTTAACTATATTAAATAAATTAGGTGATACATCCTTATAAATAAGGTTCATGCCATCATCCTAGACCCAACCATAAAGTTAATGCTGGCTAAGAATGAGATATGGGAACACAAAAGTTGATGCATGGACAAACTATAATAGCATGAGCTTGAAATAAAACTTGTCAAAATGTTATGCATTCAAGGTCTTACTTATTTTATCACTAAAATATACCCAAGGATCATGGTCGTGTAATTATGTTAGTCAGAAATGGTCCATCGAGAATGGTATTATGTAATTTTCCACTAACTCCTTTATCAGAATCCTCATCTAGGACTAAATCAAATACATAAAATAGCTCTTAGGTTGAATAAAAACCACTACATGTTGAATAATGGAGTGATTTATAAAAATAATTATAAAGGCTTCTATCTCATATGTCAATTTGAATAAGAAGCTAAGGAAGTCATGACTAACTTCCATGAGAAGTTGGATATTGACCATCCTTTAGAGACTACAACTATATAGAAAATTATATGAATTGGATATTACTGGGCCACTTAATTTATATATTTACATGCCCATGTGTGTTCATAAAACTATTCCAAACCTTTTCCAATAATGAGGTTCACAATCTAATGCCTTTGTAGTGTGTGATAGAAGAACATCCTTTCACTTAATAGAGACTTGAATTCATCGTAGTCATCAAACCAAACTCACTTGTTTGCCATAAGTTCATACTTAAAAGAATTATTATTGCATAATATCAATATATTTTAAGTGGAAAATAAAAATAGCATAGCCAAATAATTCATCAAGTTCTTTAAATAAAACATAACAACGTGATTTGGCACCCTAGCCTTAGTAGTCTTGATGTAGCTTTTGACACATGACAAAAAATTATGCAAGGGTGGTTAATCCCTCCCTCTCATAAAATAAAACTCATGTGAGCAAGTCTCCCTAAGGTTGTGGTTACTAGGTCTTGGTACATAGGGTAACCATGTTGGCTAATGTGCATTATTCCATGTCAAGGGTCTTAGTATTGATGATTTGAATCAAAATAATTAACTATAATTAAGATATTAAAAAAAGGTCATCCCTCTAGGATTTCATTCCCTTAACCATCTGAATCCTTTCATTCATTTAATATTTCCATTAATTTAATAATATAGTAATAATGATAAACATTTGAGAAAATTTGTATAAAAGTAATTAGGATAAGTAATTACTTTCAGATTGTTGTATTTGTAGGTTAACCTCATCATAAAGAAAGAGTAAAATATTAGGGAGAAAAGAGATAAAATTCCTATTTTAAACATCAATGAAATTGAATTTATCTAATTTAGTGAATTCCCATTTAAACCAGTTTCTAGTTGATCTAGACTTAGCACAAGTCCAACTGAAGATGGTATAATAATTTGAGAGGGAGAATGATTGTAAGGATAAAGTACATAAATACCATTAAAATTTGAAATAAATTTAATTATCATTAATTTTTTATTTTTAGTAAAAATATTTACAAATTCAAATAATCTTTAGACTCATAAAATAGTTATGCAACAATAAGCTGACATAATAAAAGGAAAGAGACTATATTAGAAAGTAAATGAAAAAGGTTTGGTTTTATATGTCTCCTTTCATAATCCACAAAGAGCCAACCATTATCATGGTAAAAGAGTTATTCTTAAATAGGCATGTATGCTTATGGAGTTAAAATGTAATTTCAAATTCAAATTCAAAATCAAATTCATCCCATGAGGTAGTTATGAGAATATTCGATGTGGATAGCCCACTTGAGGGTCATTGGGAATCAATGCAATTCAATTCCATCATGAGGATAGATATAAATGTGTTGCACCGAGTCAAGAAAAAACTCAACCAATCAATTCAATTTGGATTTAATTGAGATCATCAATTACCCATGTATTGTATAGTTAGAGCCATGCCTCTTAAAGGCATGTTATTTTTTTTTTATCCTTAAGCCATGCCAATGATTCATGCCTTATTCATAATTCAGTTGGGCCACTATTTGAATCTATAAATCAAATAAAAAATGTGGTTCTTCCTCTATATATGATAGTTATTTAACTAGTTTTGGAAATATTGGAGTCTTATTCCTAATTTATGCTATGGGTCTAGATTAATAAATCAGTAAATAATATTGAAATAATTGCAATCTTGATTTATATAATTTATGTGTCTTTTAAACCTTTTTAAAATAGCATTAAATGAGTAAAAATGTAACTTAGCTTAAAATTATACTAAGATGACTGAGATAGAGGTTGAAATTGGCATTAAAAAACTAGGATAGTGTCATAAATTAGAATCTAGCTTTCGTTTAGTGAAAGGATAAGAGCATAAAAAATAAGACACTTTAGGGTCTTATGTTGTACTACACTCCTGATGATGTTATCTAAACTAGTCGTATAGATCTAAGATTTTTGGGTTTTGTTCTTTGTCCCTATATGAACCTGCTTATGAATTTTTGAGTTTGAATGTTGATAGAGCTCATTCTAGAGTTGATTTAATATCTAGACCCTAGACCTTCATTGTGCTTGATAAAAATTTGAGCAAGAGGGGGGTTACTATGTGTAAGATGCATTTAACATGTGATCCACACCCTTTGTGTCAGTGCACTACCTACATACCAATACTTTGAAGAGGGATCAATCCATATGTATTTCTCCCACCTAAATGTGCTTTGTGCAATAGTGTGAAGTCAATGTAATAATGCCAAATTGAGAGTGTTTGAGGTGGATATGGAATGGTATGAGAGTTTTAATAGGTTTGCATCTATGTTGGGTGATTATATGCAAAGAATACAAAAGTTTTCCTTAGTATTTTACTTATATTCTTAATTGCTTTGTAAGATTTGTTACTTTCCCTTGTAAATGAACTTTGTATGGAATTTTATAGGGAACTATTGGTCATGGGTTAGATGTATTCATGCTAGGATGACATGATGAAGGATAGCAATTAGATGAAAATTATTGATTAGGCCAAAAATATAATTAGAAAATAGAACCAAAAATGGGACACCATAGGTTCTAGTGCTATATTACTCCTAGGTATGGTACTCCTATCCTATAGGTGTAGGACTTGGGGGGATAGAATTGGCCTAGGAAATAGAGTCTGGATAAGCTAGAATGATTATCTAAAAGGCTAAAGATGACTAAGAATAAGCAAAAAGGTACCTAGAAGGGAGCATGAAAAGAGGATTTATGTCTAGGATGTCACAAACCACACTCAAACTACCAATTTGAACATTTTATATGACTACATTCCCCCCCCCCCTTATTCTAACTATGTAGCAAACTGAAACACTAGGATAAAGGAAAAAGTAGAAAGCATACCTAAACTTACCTAAAAAAGTGAAGCCCATGGAGATGCATGATGCATAATGATGCTAGGTATCTACTAGGTATGTGATGGGTATATGTTGGCTATGTGTTTTACCAAGAGTAATATCACTAAAGGAGTTAAGTTCTCAATTCCTTAAGAGTGGCTTAAGAATACAAATGCTATCCCTTTGGCTCCATCATCACCCACTATGTGAATCTATGTGATCTTGCATTTGCTAATCAATGTTTGGAATGTGTGTCCAATCCCTTTAAGTAGGTGGCTCAATAATATAAATTCTATCTAGTCCTTTGGCTCCATCATTACCCATTATATGATGTTATGAATTGATACCAATATGGATTTGTGTCATATGAGATGGATTCTAAAACCCATGAATGTTCCAAAATCTAGAAATGTGGCATGGATATATGAATGTGTAGTCAAAACTAGGACAATCTTGGCCACTTTGAGAGGTGGATATTAGGCTTGTATGAAGGCCACTTTAAAACTAGGAATTAAGCTTATGTGGAATCCACTCAGGAATAATGCCAACCACTTGAAAATGGAATAGGGCATTCAAATACTAAAAATAAATAGGTAATGAGATGAAATAAGAGGAAAATAAGGCAAATATATTGTACACATTACCCCCAATCATTGATGTCTAAAACATGACCTCTGATCTAAATGTTATACCAACAACCTAGTCTAAAATTAGAAGCGATAGCAATCATGTCATGCATGATTCCACATATATCTAGATTCTCTAAGAAAATTTGTATCTAGAAAAACTATAAATAAACTTACCATTATGTCTATTTTTGGAAAATATAGGTTTTTAATTATTTGGATAGCAGTTCTAAAAATAGGATGCCTTGTTATCCGGTGTTGTAGTCAAAATGTGGCACTCTTGTCCTTTGATTTTTTTAATGACTATTATATGTTGTTCACTATTTTCATAGTCTTCTCTACCTATTTTGGGTTTTTATTTCTATTTTAAGTGTTCTAAAAACTATTTTCAACCAATAAAGGCTTTGATTTCTATGACAAAACCCTTATTAATTTCCCCTCTTCTGAGGGTAAGAATGAAGACCCTGAAATGAATTACCTCATAATAAATATCCATACAAGTGTGTTATGCAATGAAAATACATGATATATCAATGATAATCAAAAAGATGTCTTAAGATATAACATAGTTTGTATTGGAAATTGTTAGATCAATAGGGTATGCCTATATAAATATAACAATGTAATAACATATGTAGTATACTAAATTGAAATTTGAAATGTTATTTGATAGTTGTTATTTATCAAGGTGGGATGGATCATGATATCCATCATGACATCCAGGAATGAAAGATAGTGCATGATGTGGATCATGGAATTATAAACAATTGAGAAGCAACAAGCAAACAAGCACATAAGGTAAGAAGTAAGAAGCATACAAGAGTGGTGAAGTAGCCAATCAATTAGGAGACATGGGCACATGTCACTCAAACTGGGAAAGAAATCATATAAGGAATTTTAAAATGTGAGATACATATAAAATTTAAAATAATCAAGGTTGACATGAGGTCCACAAGAACATATAAGATTATTAGTGAATGGCATTGGCAAATGTCGTAAGGCACATACAAAAAACTAAATAGGAAATGAGAAATGCAATCACATATAGTTACTCAAAGAAAAAAAAGAAGGCATGTAAAATTTGGAAATAAAATTTCATATAACTAATCAAAGTAAGAAATGAGAGTATGAAAGACATGTATTGCAAGACTAGGTAGATGCTAAGAAATACATAAGTGTTATTTACTAGTGAGTGTTGATATAATCATTTGTGTAAGCTAATGAGTACTATATATCAACATGATAAATATAGTGTGTGGTGTAGGAATGACATAACTTTGATGGTGTATTCATGTAGAAGATGACCTTGGTGGGTAGATGTGTCGATGTATGTCTTGAATGTAGAATTAGGATGCCCACTCAATAGGTAGAGTGAAGCAATCAAGGATTTGGGTGTTACTGCACACACTCAAAGAAGATAGAGTGAAGTACGGTAATGTAGATAAATCAACAAAAAGAAACATATAATAGAAAAATGTAAGTCTAGCATGATAGGATAAATGTAAAGCATGGATGATACATACAACTGAAATGTTTTAGGTATTTTTCCAATATTTCAATATTTTTGTACTTTGAGTTATTTGTATATTTTTGTATTTTTGGAATAATTTATATATAATCAATAATAAGGAAACTATGTACAAATAATTTGAAAATAATCTATATACAAGTAATTTTGAAAAATTATGTACAAGTAAGCTAAAAAGAAATTGTGTACTAGCATATGAATAAAGCAATATGTACACAAATGACATAAAAGATCGGGATAGAGGGGGTAAAGGGTTGAAGAATGGATCCCGCTAAGGATATAGATATAGGAAGGGATCACAACCATCATCAAATTCCTCAATATCATCATCATAAGTATCATCATATGGCACAAATTCTATATACATGGTGGTTGTCTCCTCTTGCATCAGTAAGATCTATGCTTTTTGTGTAGTCATAGATGTATCACTTGTAATGGTATCATCATATCAAGAGTAAACTAAATGTTTCTATCATGGTGAAGATGTTGAATCTCCTATGGGAAATTTATCTTTGGTAGTAGATAATTTTAGTGGAAGTGACATAGCTAGTTTTAGTGGTGATGTAATCTAAATAGTAGCTTGACTTGTAGTTTATCTAATCTTTATTGTAAATTTGTACATGATTTTATATCATGGCATGTAATTATATGAAAGAGATAAAATTAGAGACCATCTTTCCATGATAACTTGATAATATATCTATGTCTTACTATAGGCAATGTGAATAATCCATGATCAAGTAACATCTATAACATAATCTATGGTTGCTACTGTCTACTACCCACCTGAATCTGAATTACTAGCTCTATCTCCATAGAGGTAACCCTATGAACTATATGTGACATGTGATCTATCTATGGCCATAAATGTGTAATATATCCTAAGAGTGTAGTGTGAAATGTAGGATGCATGATGCGGGCTCTAGAGTCATCTCGATACTCTCTTGGGCTAACTGGTGTAAAGCTCAATCCAAATAAATAGTCATCTATGAGTGTAGGTGTCATATCATCATCTAAAATAGCATAGGAATATATATCAAAATAATTCATATATGGTAACTTATAATTTACCATAAGGTGTAATTATGATATGGGAGTCTCATCAACTATAGTAGTAAAAGATGATGGTGCTATGAGAGTATCTATAACTAATGAAGTAATTATGATTATTAGAGGAGCTATATATATAGAATCAAATAGTACTATTGGAAATCTTATTGATGATTGTGTAATTATAATAGGTGTAGGACCTATTATTGATGGGGTAGCTAAAACTATTGAAGTTGATATGATTGGCTAAGTATATAGGGTTCAGGAAGTAACTATATGTGGAAGTGGGAGATGTGTTAGTCTTTCCTACCTCATATGTATGTATTTAGTCAAAATAAATTAGATGAGGTGGTGATTGAACTATGATATGAGGTATCCCATCTATAAAAATAGTAAAAGATGACTTTATAATTCTACATTATCTAAATGACTAGTTATCTACTGGGCATGTGTATAGGTATCTTTCATAAAGAAACTTAACACATCAATAAAGAGTGGAAGGAACTATCCCCATAACATGTATCCAAGGTCATCCATGTAAAAGGTTATAATGAAGAGGACTCGGCATGACTTATAACTCTATAGAGAGGGTTTTGGGCCCTACCATGGTATCCAAAGCAATGGTTCCTAATGTCTATCATGGTATATCATAAAACCCTCTGATGTTCTTATAAGAATTTTACATGGACACCATATCTACTCCCATGTTTTTTAAGAATGTAAGATTACATATATTAAGTCTAGAACCACTATTAACTAGAACTATCTTAACTACACTGGTTTTGACTTGAGTTTGTATGAAGAATGGTAAATTTTGATCAATAACTATCTAAGAGGGCATGTCCTCATGATGAAAATAAATAAAATATTCTATTTTTTTTAATATGTTGACAACTAATGCAAAATATGAAGGCTCTAAATTAATGGGCATAGAATTCTAAGTGAGTGCCTAATAAAGAATGTCCTTAAACACATTGGATTTTTGAAGCAGTTCTAACATAGAAATCTTAGCTAGTTTATTTCATAACTGATTAATAATATCACATACCTTCTATGGATCTACTTTTGTAGGTGGGTTGGGCCAAGGATATGAAGGAATAAGAGGGTGTTGGGGATCTTCACTAAGTGGGGAAGGCATGGTCTCACATCGACTAATAGTTTTAACCACAGTATCTACTAGCTATATAAGATTAGTAGTAGCTATGGGAGGAGAACAAAGATAATCGATAGGTCAAGGTGGTGGAGGAATAAATGGTGCTGACTCATCTCTCTGGTGATAGGTAGTGACTTAAGGAAGGGTGAAATGGACCATGCAAGATGACTTGGCATGGGATAGAGGCTCCAAATGATGTGAGACAAGAGGTATCTTGACATGTTTAGCAATAAATTTCTTAATATAATCCAATATTATAAAAAGTAAGCATGAAAGGTAAATAATGAATCTTGGCATTAACATAAAGTAGACTTCATCATTCATATACATGAGGGGACTAAGTATGGACTCCTTATTGTTTTAAATAAATGTTATGAAATAAGTGAAATCTATTTTTGATTTTATATGTGAAATCTGACTTTAAGTGTAAGGTGATACCTCAAGTAGATCAAGGGACCTAATATATGCATCTAAGGTTTAGAAGAAAATTATTTTTAAAATTAACTATGGTAAATTAAAAAAATTAAATTTGAAATTCTGATTTATATATGTAGGAAAAATTAGGAAAGATATTTCTAAAATTAGCAAGGAATTTTCCCTAGGGTTTCTATGGGTTTTGTGTGGAAAAGGGCAGGCCTAGTAAATTCAACTGGGGTTTGGAATAAATTATTTTTAAAATTACTATGGTGAATTGATTTAAATATTTAGGAAAAATTACAAAAATTATGGAGGAATTAGATGGAAATTTTCCCTAGGGTTTCTAGGGGTTTTATGCGCAAATGAAGTAAGTCAAGTTCACCAAATGATTTAACTAGGTTTTCAAATATTGGAGTCTTATTCCTAATTTAATATAATGGTATGGATTAATAAATTAGTACATAATATTTCAATAATTACATTCCTAACTTGTATAATCTATGTGTCTTTTGAACCTTTCTAAAAATATTAATAAATAAGGGGAAATGTAACTTAGATTAAAACTAGACTGAGATGACTAATATAGAGGTTGAAAATTGTTGTGTATGATGGGAAAATTTTCATAAATAAAAATATGTATTTCATTTGGTGAAATGATAAGAGCAACAAAAATAAGACACTTTGGGGTCTGGCATTGTAGTCCACTCTTGATGGTGTTGTCCAAACTAGTCAGATAGATCTGAGATTTTTGGGTTTTATTCATTGTCCCTATATGAGCCTGCTTGTGAAATATTGAATGATGAATGTTGATAGAGATCATTGTATAGATTATTCAATCTTTAAACCCTAAAACTTGATTGTGCTTGATAAAATTTTGAGAAAGAGGGGGGGGGGGGGCGGGTTAGTGTGTTTAAGATGCACTGAATATGTAATCCACACCCCTTATCTGGGCACACTATGTACATAGAAATATTATAAAGAGGGATCAATCCATATGTAGTTCTCCCACCTAAATGTTCTTTGCATAATAGTGTGATGTTGATAAAATAATACAAAATTGAAAGTATTTGAGGTGGCTGGGGATAAGTTTATAGCTATGATGGGTGAGTATATGTAGATAATAGCAAAGTTTGACTTAGTAGTTTTCTTGTATTATTTCTTGCTTTGTAATATTTGTCACCTCCCTTTGTAAATTACCTTTGGATGGAATCTTATAAGAAACTATTGATCATTGGTTAGATGTATTCATTCTAGGCTAACATGATGGAAGATAGGAATCAAATGAAAATGGTCATTAGGGATCAAAAGTAATTGGATGGTAGTGCAAAAATGGGACACCCTAGGGTCTAGTGCTATAGTCCATGTATGGTGCTCCTATATTATCGGCTCAGGATATAGGGGGATAGAATTGTCCTAGGAAATAGAGTCTAGTTGAGCTAGAATGATCGCCTAGAAGGCTATGGATGATTGGGAACAATAAAAAAGGTACCTAGGAGGGTCATAAGCGCATGCAAAGAGGAGATACATATAGGATGTCACAAACAACACTCAAACTACCAATTTGAACCTTTTATATGACTATAGATAGTTTTTGATGATCAAATGGCCCATAAATTTCAAGTTTATACCTTGCTAACTATGTTGCCAATATGTCCTTCATTATGAGAGGGTCCCTGACTTATGGTTTTATTTATTTTTCCCTTTTTACACACTCAGTTTTTGCATTTATGGGCCCTAATCAATACCTTACAACTCATTGGTGCCCCTTGGTTTTATTCTTATTTATTCATCTTCATCTTCTTCCAAATTATGTGGCCTCTTTTCATTAACTTGAGCTCTTCAAATCGTATCCTCTATACTAAAAAGTGTCACTTTCACAATCCCATAGGCTTTTGCCTTTTCCAACACAAATGGTCTTTCCATCGAGATCACTGTCTATGGTATGATTTTCATGTTTTCATCCCACTCAGATGTTTGCCTAGGGTTCTGACATCACTCCTAGCCTACAAAAAAATATCTAGGTTGGTAGGGTAGTAGGATTGTGACATGTGGCATCATCACATTAACCTAATATCTTAGAGGATTTGTGTATGTATGAACACTTCAAGATTTCATGTCAATAGGATTATGCCACATAGTATCATCTAGCTAGCTTGCTAAGCTACTAGCCTAGATCACTATTAATGTCATTGCCCTAACGAGAAACTTTATGAAGAATCACCTATCTTTTGAAGATGTGAAAAAGTGTCACATGTTCCTTTTGTAGATTTTGATGAAATTTTATAAGTATTGAAAGAATTTTTTGAAATGGTTGGAGTTTTTGGGAGTCATAGAAAGGTGTCACATGGCTTAGGGAGATTATTTGGGTACATACAAGCACAATATAAAATACACAATAAAAATTTTTGCATTAAAAGGTAACATATGCATAAAAAATTTAAACCAAATAAAGGTTTTAAATTGATTAAGTAAATAATTTGAGTGGATTAATGATATTATTACACAAGGCATCATCCCACTCACCCTCCTAAATTAGAGGCTATGTGTTTTGTATGAACATCTTCATGACATCAGAGTGATAGATTATGACACATGGCATCATATCACTAAATCAATAGGTTATATCTTTAATTACATTATCTCCCCACTAGGAAACCATACAAATAATTTAATTACTCTTTTTAAGCAATGAAAAAGTTTGTATGTCCCTAGGAAACATTTAATGAAATAGGATAAGTCCCAAGGAGTGAAATTTTTATACATGGCTACTGGTAAAAGTGATAACTTTATTAGTGTTTAAAATTAATATGAAATGGGTCTAGGATGACTGAGAGCCATGATAAATTTCCATGTGGTATTGGTATTCTCTTTGGGTGCCTTTTCTAGAGACTTAGAAGATGGAAATTTTCTATAGAGTCTTTGGAACATTTATTGAGAATAATTATTCTGACTATTTTTGTTGTAGGTTTTTCCAAAATATTAAACACTTAAAATACTCATGACATTCACCTCTTCATCAAAATTTTAATTTATCCTCTATGTTGTCACAAACTTAGTTCAGGATATTTGTTTGAAACTTTTTAAATTAAAACATCTAACTAATTTTGAACACTTTTATCAATGGCTTGCAACTTGAACATTTTTTGTGAAGTCTTTTAAAATTTTGTTTGAAATAATTTTTTCAACTACATTTTGACATTTTCTTTGAAGATAAAAAGAGTTTGACAATTCCATCATATGCTAATTTCATGAAAATTGTCCAATTATTTTGTTCATCGAACACAAATTCTAAGGCCAAATTTTACCAAAAATAATATCCAAAATCCAATTGTTTGAACACAATGTCTTGAAATCCAACAAAAATAAAAAGATAAAAAACAAAGATAGTGAATTAGGTTTAAAAACCAATAGTTATGAATTTGAGTTTAAATGGTGAAGTGCAAGGTAAAAAAAATGATTAGTTTTAAAATAGAACTATGCACGATGTTATCCATTTACTTGATTTAAAAGGGGATTTCCTCCATTTACATGAAAAGTGATTAATTTGAAAATTTAAACCATATAAGCATTAAACCATTTATATCAAAATTAAAGTAGAAATGGATCAAGTTGCTCAATAAAAAAGTAATAAAATTATGAAAAAACTAGATAATCTACATAAACCTAAGGTGAAATAGCCTTAAAAGAAGTTGTAAAAAGTGTTTCAAAACATATGAAGACAAATAAACTAAGATTTAGTATACTTATGTAAATTTAGGTATTAAATTAATGCATATTTCTAAATGAAATCTTGGATTGAACTGGATAAATACAAATACATATAACTAAATCATTCAGCCACTTGAAAATCAATCATTTAGAGAATTGCTTAGAAGGTTGATTTGAATCAGAAACCATAATGATTTCCCAAAATTTACAAGACTAGAATCCAGAGTGAAAAAGGGACCCCATTTTTAGATAGGAAATGAGGCATGTTGTGCAAGCAACAATAAATGGTGAATCCTATTGGGAAATAATCTTGAGTATATCAAAAATCTAGAATCATTGATTTCATAAGAATAAAAATCATTAGCTACAACCTATTACTTAGAACAAACCCAAATTCAATATCTACTAATTTTTCTAGGAACAACTGATGTACTAAGCTATGATCCTGTCAAAACCATCTATGTGTGTGACTAAGTCATTTATTCCTTTATTTTGCATTTACATGCAGTAATTTAGATTTGCATAAGGCCAAAAATACTAAAGTAAAAGATCTTATAATTTAGTGGGCAAAGGGGGGAGGGTTTGGGCATTTCCCTAATTCCATCCAAATGTTCATACCCCCAATATAGATACGTGTGGTCCCTTCTAAAGTCCTTTGTCAACTACCAACTAGGTTAAAAATCCTGTGGTGGAGTTTGTTGAGATCACTATTTTGAGGATAATTTTATATCTTACATTTTAACTCAATTCTATTGACAATATATTTTATTATTTTATCCATGGAGGGTTCGGGACTAGACCATAGGTAAAATTAAATTAGCAAGTCCATAACAACTTACAATAAACTAAATTCAAAGCAAATATGCATTTTTTTAAGATATTTCATCAAGTGCATTAAATGGTTTCAAATAAGAAAATAGTTATTCTAAATCCACAAGTTTTCTTAACAGTCATCAAACTTTAGAATTCAATAAATGAACCATGAAATCACAATAGTTTCACATAAACACTTCAAGCAAAATTATAATTAGGCTCTTTGAGTACCATATATGATATTAGTACAATAGCCCTTCATTTCATTCCTTCAATTAAAAAGGGGAACCTAAGGAAAAAAATGGTTGAGATAAACATAATGAGTAAGAAAATAAAAATAAAATAAAAACCTAAGATTACAAAGAAGGAATAGGAAATAAAAATAAAAAGTGAAATAAAAGTTATTTATATGAGTTGACAAGTCACTCAAGCTTGGAAGTAATTCTTGAGGAATCATCAATTGACAGGTAATGGGACATCTTCACCAATAAGACACCCTGGGTAGAATGCATTTTTACCCTATATTTTAGATATTTTGAAGGGAAAAAGTGATAATGCATCAATTTTTTCATGTTTTCTCTATTGTTCATGATTCCTTTCCCATTAAAGCACTAGATATAAGATCTGTAAGTCTACACTTTAGTGCTTTTTTCAAACTAACATTTGACTACCTCCTAAAGTTTACTAAAATGAAACAAGGATGCATCTCTTTTTTATTCTAATTGTATGAGATTCAAGAGTTGGGCCTATATTGGGTCATTAGTTCGAAGGTACTATTTAGTGAAAAATAATATAGGTATCTCCAAATTGATTGGGAAGATAAGATCTTGGACATATAGTAGATGATAAAGAGAGGTCCATAAATTAGATTTAATCTTATTTTTATCTGAGAAAAAATCAAATTTAATATTGTTATGCCAATCCCTTAGGTTTTTTATAAAGTTTTCTTAATTATACTCATCAAATTCTTATATGTTGTTTTAGATATCCCATTACCCTATTGATAATAATTATAAAAAACTTAAGAGTTACATTATAATCATAATCCCATTCAATGAATTGTAGGGAGGAGAAAGGAAGGCCATTATCACATACCAAAGTAGTGGGCATACTAAATATTGTAGGAATGTGTTCCTCTAAGAATTTAATGACTATGTCTATGGTGAAAATATAGAAAGGTTAGGATTCATCCCAATGAGTACAATAATCCATCACTATAAGGATAAATTAGTGGCTAGTAGAAGAATTGACATTAATGGTTCCCACGAAGTACAATCCCCACTTGGAAAAGGGTTAGGCCTCAATAACTAATAGTAGTGTCATTAATGAAGTGTTTACACTGATACATTGAATTGGTATGTGTGTTAATTCCTCACATGTAAGTATCCTTGAAAATATGAAACCAATAGTAACGTACCCTAAAAATTTGATGAATTGTAGTACTTCCTAAACCATTATCGATTCCATATTTCTCATGGAAGTCTCTTAGTATTGTAATTACTTATTACTTATTCAAGCATCTCAGATATATGGCTTCATGGTTTTTTATATAGATAATGATAGCTTTGATCATGAAATAGATAGTTATTAAGTGTAGCACCCAAAATTATGTGGAATTTAGGTGCCTAGGACACTTATTGTTTAGTAGATATCTAAAAACATCTATGTACTAAACATTATCAATGATGTCTTTTATTGTGTATTATTGGAAAATCATTTGGGGATATACCCCATCAATGTCTTCACAAAGTCCTTGACCTTAAATAATCTTTATTGAATACATCTAATGGTCAAAATATTGGAGTCTGGTAATCCATTTACCACATATCTCTCTAAATTAATTCTACATCCATAACACCTTCACAATAAGATCATGTATAATAAAAAATACTTTATTGCATAAAATTTAATGTCTAAACATATTAATAACCTTGATCAAGGTAAAGTGATGTTTATCTAGTGTAGACTATCTTAGCTAAGCATTATTGAGTAGGGTTCTCATGAAAGACACTATTCTTTCATCTCCCATCTCATTATTTTGTATTAATACTACAACCACAGTGATCTCTGATGTAAATGAGTAAAGGTAAAAGGGTTTCATGTTGTTTGGGTTGATGAGAACTAGCATGTTTGAAATGGTAGTCGTGATATCATTGAAGGCCATATTCACCTTAATAATGAATTTCACCTTTGCATCCTTCTTCAACATGATATTTAGTTGTTTGATTATCTCACCAAAACTCAAGGTAAATTTCATCATGAATATAATCTTGCCAAATAAAGTTTTCAATTATTTCTCAGTGTTAGGCTGAGCGGTCTTCATGATTTCTTCACACTATCATGATCTATAAAAATGCCAGTTGTGGAGATAGTTTGGCCCAATAAGTTATCTTTATTCACTCTTAATATACATTTCTTGGGATTCAATGAAATCCCATGGTCTCTACACCTCTGTAACACTCTCCTTAGATAATTTACATGATTTGATCTCTTCTTAGATAAGGTTATAAGGCCATCCATGTAAACAAAAATGTAATTACCCATTAGGTCCTTAAAGTCAATATTTGTTGCCCTATAAAAAGTTGTAGGTTAGTTAATTAGGACAAAAGGCATTCTTTTGTAGGCACATGTGCCCTAATTGGTAGTGAAAGTTGTCTTGATCATATATTTATAATTGACTACCACTTGGTTGTAACCCACGTACCCATAAAAGAAGGACATCATCTGGGCACCATTTAAAATTTGAAACACTTCTTCCAATGAAGGCAAGTGGTAGTTATATTTTTATAAGACTTTTTGAGGTTATATAGATCAACACACAATATAATCTCTTGACTATTTTTACTCATTAGTACCAATTTGTAACCCATGTTGAATGTCTCATAGGGAATATGATCCTTATTTCCAACACTTTTTCACGTATTTAAAAATATGGGGTTCAAGTAGTACATTTATGTGCCTTTATCTTTATATAAATGACATGATTCAAGGATTGAGGGGGATAGTGTGTGTTACAATGAAAGTGTTAAAAAACATTGAAATACTCATAACTTATTGATATGATGTCCTTAAATACCTTAAGATTTTGAATGAAATATTTCCTCTATTATATGGTGTAAGTGGTGCCTAAAACCATATTCTAAATTTAATTTGCACCACCAAGGTTGCAATGAACATGCAACATACACTTGATTGGGGTATACTTATTTGAATTTTCATTATAGTCCATGTCAAATAATATTTAAGTTGAGATCATACATTTAGGTATTATATTGGTTTTAAAGTTTATCTTCTCAACCTCCTCCAATTCAAAGTCTTCTTGACCATCCTCAATAATGATTTGATATGCAAATACATCAGCATTGGTGAGGAATTCCAATATTTTTTGGTCATCATTAAAGACATAAAAATTATTGATGTTATTGAGGACCAAAATGGTCGAAACTAGATCTACTAATAATCTTTTCATTATTGAATGGGTAATGGGTTCCAAGACACTCATAGTGTTATACAACACATTCAGTACATAATTATTATTTCTAGGCAATATTTGAATGCTAAAGGCATAAAGGTCTTTGATCAAGTTCTAGATTTAGCTATGATGTCTAGATAAATATTTATAATTTAAAAAATATTGGCTTTTGGCCTATCTAAATAATAATTTAGAGTCACCCATTACCTTTATGTTCTTCACATTCTTACCAAGGATAAATAATAGACTATGAACCAATGTGTTGTATTCATATATGTTATTGGTGAAATCAAATTAGAGATGTAAGGAAACCAAGTAAGTCTTTCATCTTTGAATAATAAATTATATCTTTGAATCACATCCATTTTTTATACTTTGAACCTTCAAATTTTAATGTCCACAAGTATCATAACATTTGAGTGATAGTGTCTTGGGGAGTAATGTTGCTATAACATTTACCTCCTGATGAATAGTCAGTTCCAAGATATCATCCTTAGCTATGCAATGGCTTGGAGTTAATTATAGAGAACAAACATTAATATTTTATATTTATTTCACCATATTTTAGGCTTTCACATGTATAATAAGTATCTATGAAGGACACTAACTAAGGTGTTTCACAAAAATCTTATGCATACAATAGATCCAATTCTTCCACCTCTAGAGTCTACTACACATTGAGCATGTTAATAGAGAGGCTTATTAGAAGCATAATCACTCAGAGGGATGGGAAAGTGAGTTTTTTTTTTAAACACTTTCATTAAATTATACTCAATCATTTATCAACTATAAAAATAACACAAGAACCATCAAAACATAAAGAACCATTTAGAAGAGCATGAGACAAGATAACACACATATGAGTGGGAAAATCTCAAGGGTAATAAACACCACTATGATATTAAAAATTTAATATATTACTATAAAAAAAAATACCAAATTATATTAATCACCAAATTAACTTGAAGCACCAACCCTAATGATGTCAAACACTCACTTGACTAGGCTTTAACAAGTACCTACTTACAAGGAAGCACCAACTCCCTAAGTGACTTAGAACCAGCTCAACCACCTAGTAAAAATTTGATCACCATATCTCTGATATATTTTTTTTATCTCATTACAATACCTCATTCTTCACAAACATGTAATATTTTATTCACTTATGTTGCATATATCCATATATGCGTAAACTACTTTGTATATATACTAGACTTATGGTCACACATAAATTAGTCAACCAAACACCTTAAAAATATTATTTCAAACGTTAAATAGATATTATATATTATGATAATTAATAAAACATAATCTTAATGCCTTTTGGTCTGTAACAACTCAAGTAGGCCTCATTTCTATTTTAGATCTCATGGAGACCTAATTGCATTAGGTCAATCCTTTTAATGCCAAAACTTAATATTATTAGGCCCAAATGGACATATAAAATTATAAAAAACCATTAAATAATTATATAACAAACACAACTAACCCCCTCCATTATTTACTATATCTATATCCTTCATTCATACCATGAGAGCTTCTTAAGTATAAACTACCCTATTAGGGTTGTGTACCTCAGAAATTTGTCTTATAAAAAGGACACTTAAACACCATTAATATAATAAAATATTTTAAAAAAACATTTATACATATTTTAAATTACCTTATGGCAGTCACCAAATTATTTTAACATGTTCACTCAGGAGATAAATGCTCAAGAACATCTCTACAACTCACTCAAAACTGTCGATTTACATCAAAAACTAGTCATAATAAATTAGACCTCCAACATATATGTATACACTTTTCATGAATCCTAATTAATATAAATGGTCTTATGGGATATTCAAAAAATACTCATATATAAAATTCATATGGTCTAATATCAAATATTAGTCTTGTAGACCAATTTCTTGACCTTATATTTTACAGTAATATCTAAACTAGGTAGGCCATTTTGTGAGAAACTTATTCAATATATAAACTAACTTAAAATCTTATAAAATAATGATCATGACTTAAAATTCATAAATAAATATTTTATGCACTTTGTTGCATCAAATTATCATGCATAGACCCTCATATCTATCCCTTCATATATGCATGGGTTTTACATGATCTGCACCATTAGGTCTATCTATGACTAATAACTTGGATGAAAAATTATAAAATATGAAGGATATAACCAATACATAAATCATCATGGACATGTGAAATGATTTTCTATCTTATTTGACCCTCTATTTTATTTTCTTGACCAATACAACTTTTGAGAATTATGATAACTTCTTAATAAATAATCTTATATCTGTGTATTTTCTCTCTCATATAACTAACCACCATCACCTTGAGTTACCTGGGAGAGTTTATTACATGATCCAAAAGAGTTTTTAGGCATTTGAATCAATTTTTAGATGATTTGAACAAGATATTTCATATCGGGTCTTTATTAGGGTTTTAGGGAGATTTAATAGAGGCATTGGTGTTAATGATTTTCCATAAAATATTACCCCTTAAATACAAAACTAATTCCTATAGATATTATATAATACCATTCCCCATATCTTATTAACATATTAGATTCCCATGTAGAGGTTACACATGCCAATGAACATTTTAAAGTGCTTCTTGGGTCTTGAGACCTCATTCTATGAAATCGAGAAGGCTTAAAACATTAATTTAAGTAATTTACTTGTAAAATAGAACTCAAAATTTGTTAAAATCACTAAAAAAATTATCTTACATCTTTACATGATCACATATGCATAATTTCCTTGAAATCTAATCTTCATACCTCATTAGGCTATGCAAGGTCTAAGAGAGGTCTAGGTGTAAGCTTAATTAGAAGGTCATACCCCTATAGGCTAACCTTAAAACTCTCATGAATGATTTAATACGTCACATACATGATAAAATAGTGACATACAACATTCACATGCCTCTATTCATTAATTTTCATGCACATACCTCTTCGTGTCATGACTAGGCTTCCTTTGCACTTTGACATCAACGATCTATACCTTCATGCAACCATAAGACATTAGTTTCCTTAAAATTCCCTCTTTATATTTCTCTCATGATATATATATATATATATATATATATATATATATATATCTCATGAAAACACTATCTTAATGTACCTTGACACACTACTAGCTAGGCTTAGTCATCTTTTTACATCAACCTTCACAAGATGCATCTTTGTCATCAATGACAACACTCAAAAATCTCCCCTTTTGTCAGTGATGGAAACCAACCTCAAGAAATTATCTCACCATAATATATCATCCTCATTTTTATCATTCTTTCTCTTTAAAATAAATTATAAATCTTGGATCATAACACTTACAACTAAAACATTCAACACAAGATAATTAGTTTATGAAGCACCATATAATCATATTCCCACTATCTCTATGCATACATTCTCATCAATACTCACATAATCTTGGACATAATGAACCATCTAATTATCTACCCTTATGAACTTGACTTCTATAATGATTTCTAGTGGTAGGAGCTACACCCAATTCTTGTATTAGATGTTCAAATGTTGCCTTTGAAAGTGGTTTGGTCAAAATGTATGCAATTTGATCCTTTGTAGAAACATATTCAAGTTTAACATTTTTTTTACTTACTTGATCTCTTAGTAAATAATACTTGATGGGAATGTTCTTATTCCTCTAGTGCATGATATGATTCTTTGAGACATTTAAATAACTTATATTGTCACAATAGATAGGGCTAGGACTATCAACTCGACTTTGTAGTCCTTTAAGGTCTGCCTTATCCATAGGACTTGTGTGCAACATGAAGCTACTATAATGTACCAAGCCATAGAAGTAGATAATTACAATAATGGTTTCTTATTTATTATCTATGACACATGGCGCTCTCCTAAGTATAGGGATCCTCCACTAGTGCTCTTTCTATCACCTATATTCCATGCCCAATCTACATATATATAGGATTTTAAGTTAAACTCCTTGATCCTTGGATACCAGAACCCAAACTTAATGGTTCCCTTCAGATACCTAATAATCCTTTTTTACTTCATGGAAATGGTTTCCCTTTGGGTTTCCTTGTAATCTTCCTAACATGCCTACTACTTGTATGATGTCAGGTTAGTGGTATATAGTAAAATTCCAATCATTAATGTCTATGAAGTTTGATTAACATTTGGAAACCCATCCTCCTTGCTTAACTTACATCATGTGATCATAGGTGTTCTAACTTCCTTTAAATATTCCACCTCAAATCTATTTAACATCTCTCTTATGTACATAACTTGTGATATGAATATACCTTTTTGGATTCATTGATATGTAGTCCAAGAAAGAATGATAGTTATCCCAACATGGATTTATCAAACTCATTCATCAAATCTACAAATTACTTAGTCATATTATCATCATTTCCATAAAATATGATGTCATACAAATATATCAATACTATCAACTAATCATCACCTTCTATCTTTATGTATAGATTACTATCTATAACTCCAATTTTGAAACTTTGGTCCAATAGATACCCATCTAATATGGTGTAACAAGCTCTAGGATCTTGATTTAGACCATAAAGTGCCTTTTTAAACCTAAAACCATAGTCCTTATTATATTATAATGATAAAACCTTAGGTTTTCATATGTACACCTCCTATTCCAAGTTCCCATTCACAAAACTAGATTTGTTATCCATCTAATACACCTTGAATCCTTTGAAACCTGTATATGATATAAACAATCCAATAGCCTCTGATCTTACTATACGAGAAAAGGTATTCTCAAATTATACTCCTTAAACTTTTGAATACCCATTTCATAGAAATATAGCCTTGTTCCTAGTGACTTATCCATATTCATTCAACATGTTCCTAAACACCCATTTTGTGCCAATAACATTATTGTCTTTAGGCCCAGAAACTAGTTCCCAAGTCTCATTATTTTCTATTTTATCTAACTCCTAATTCAAACAACCTATTCAAAACTTGTATTTACTTTTAAAAGGTTATTAGGTTAAATATTTTCTAATAGAGAAAAATTCTCTTGATTTAGGTTACTTGCCATCCTTCTTCTTGTTTTCATACTTGCATCCTTGTTGCCAATGATTTATGACTCAGGATGATCTCTTAGAATTTTTCTTGAGGGTAATTTTGAGTCTTTTATTTCCTCAACTTATTCTTCTTCATCATCTTCTTCATCATCTATCTCTATTGGTTATTATTCATTCTTGAATTCCAAATTCTCTTATTTATCCTTTGATTCTAAGTGTGAATTTTTAGAACTTATCTCATCAACCTTCACATTATTGATTTCCAATATATTCTGTAACCTATTATTATAGCATCTATAGGCTGAGCTCAACGATGAGTATCCAAATAATATATCCTCATTATACCTAGAATCAAAATTACCTAAGTCTTCCTCATCTATTTTGATGAAGTATTTACTTCCAAACACTCCAAAGTGTTTCATATTATTAGGTATGCATTTATATATTTAATAAGGAATATTGATACCATTATTCCTTACATATACTCTATTCATAATATATACTATAGTGCTCACTTCCTCTCTCCAATATCCATCAACTAACCTTGAATAATTTATAATAGTTCTTACCATCTATTGAATTATCTTATTCTTTCTTTCCACTACCCCATTCTACCAAGGTGTTCTAGATGTTGAGAATTGTCTCCTCATCCCATGGACCTCATATAATTCATCAAACTCATTAGACCAAAACTATCCTCCTCTATGAGATCTTAAGCATTCAATTTTTCCATTATTCACATTTTCAACAGGAGCCTTAAAAGTAGTTCTTACCATCTCTTGAATTGTCTTATTCTTTCTTTCCACTACCCCATTCTACCAAGGTATTCTAGATGTTGAGAACTATATCCTTATCCCATGGAACTCATATAATTCATCAAACTCATTAGACCAAAACTATCCTCCTCTAGGAGATCTTAAGCATTTGATTTTTCCATTATTCACATTTTCAACAGGGGCCTTGAAAGCCTTGAACATCTCAAGAGATTTTGAATTTTATTTGAATAACGCTACCCAATTCATTCTTGTGTAGTCATCCATGAGTAACATAAAGTGGATATGTCCTTGAATATTTGGGATTATTTTAAGATCATAGAGATTAGTTGTGTATTAACTCCAAATGTCTATTAGTATAATATTCCTTAGAATTTAACCTTCTTCTAGTTTGCTTACCACGTTGACATGCCTTGAAAAGTGTGGTTTTAGGTTTGGTGATTATATGCTTGTTCTTCATAGACTCCTTAGAGATTATCTTAACCAGATTGTAAAAATTTGGGTGGTGCAACATTCTATGCCATACCCAACATTCATCCATCTCACTCATGAATCATCTCTCCTTCTTGATCTCATTCAAGACATAGAGATTGTTCCCAGTCCTCTTACCATTGGTAATTACTCTTCCTAATTTATCTCTCCCTATATCACACCCTTTATCATGAAATTTTAGTGTGTGTCCTTCATTTCACATTTAACTTAAATTGAGTAGGTTATGTTCCAAATTGTCCACATACAAAACATTCTCTATCTTGTTCTTACCATTTTACAAATTCAAGATACTCTTGCCAACTATATTGCTAGTTATGTTATCTCCAAATATTACTATTCCTAAAATATTCTTATTTAATGAGATGAACTTTCTCTTATTTTTTCTCATGTGGATTGATTAGTCACTATATATATACCATTTCATGCCTTCATCTGGAATGTGAAAGGTAATTTGATATAGCATAGATTCTTCTCATTTAGTCTTCTGATCCTCTTTCACCTTATCCACATGGTATAATTTATTGATCTACTTCTCAATGGTATGAACATATAGCCTTTTGTCCTGACTGACCTTCCTCATATGCCTTATCTTGTAATTGCTTACAATATGTCCTATTTTATCACATTATATCATAGAATTGTGCTTCTACTATTGTAAATGACATTCACCCTATACCTCCATGATGAGTTGATTCTATCATGATGTCTACAATCCATATCTCTATGTCCATATTGATTACATGATAAATAGTAACCATTAAAAGGATTGACATACCTTGTTTGTCTGATGTTGAATGACACACCTCCACCTTTATTGTCTCTTTAAGGATTCAAATTATTCTTAAATTGTTGATGACCAATTTTATTTTCATATTTGAGAGTTTTCACATAGGTCTTTATTCTATCAGTACCATCACTTCTTGATAGTCCATTATCCTTTGAGGTTTCACTCTCCTTGTTTTCTTTTTGGTCTTCTTTGAATACAATACCTATCTTTTCATGTGAATACTTATATATATTGAAAAGATCACCAAGGAATTTAGTGATATTATCAAATTTTTGACGTGTCTTCAATTTGACTATTACCTGATCTAATTCTACCTTTAATGACTCTATTTATATTCCAAACTTGATGCATTCTTACTTCTTGGTATTAAGAATTGTAGTTATAATTGCAATATGAGTTTCCAATTATTTTATGATCTCCTCATGCTCATTGGTGTTTTTAATTAGTCTCTCTTCAAAGATATTAATTTGTTCCTCATAGCTCTTAACCAATGATCTTAGTTTCTAATTCCTCCTTCTTTGAAACTTTAACTCTTGTACAACACTCATCAATTTTTCCGCAGGGTTTACTTCAACCTATTCTTCATCTAATTATTCATCATCCATATGAATTTTCCATTTTGAATAACTCTCATTGTCTATCTATATAGCCATTAATAAGGTTTCATTGAAATCATGATCATTACTATCATCATCACTATCAGATATACTTGTGTCACTTAGATTAGATGAGATATTGTCTCTTTTTATATAGAAACTTATCTTGTTCTTGAATGACCCTTTATTTCTTTCATACATCCTAAAACACTTTTTACTCTTGTCAAGATTATAGACCTTATTATCATCACCATGATGTTTATCATGCTCTCCATCATGCTCATTATTATCCTTGTTAGGACATTTAGACGAAAAGTGACCAATATTACCATAGTTAAGGCACTTGAATGATATTTTTTTCTTATACTTACCTAATACTTTCCTTAGTTTTTTGACAAACATGGATTTTATTTTATCATCATCAATGTCTATATAAAACTCATCCTTAACCATTTTGCCTTTTTAATTTTACTCAGCTTTGAATGTAACTTCCTTCTTGGAAAGTCTTCTATCACTTGTTCTCAATTTATAGGCAGTCAAGATGCCATGAAGCTCATCCATATGTAGTATGTTAACATTTTTGATCTCCTCCAAAAAAGACACTTTTGAATCAAACTTAGATGTAAAGGATATTAGTACCTTTTTTACTACTATTTATTATTATAACTTCTCTCCTAGACCTCTAATTACAGTTACTACTTCATCTACTCTAAAATGATAAGATGTAATGTTTTCATCCTCGTTCATTCTCAGACTTTGAAACTACCTTCAGTGAGTCTACAACTTTGCCAATTTGGTTTTGTTGTCTCCTGTAGAGATGGTTTAAAAAATTTCCAAAATAGATTTAGATATATCATATAATCCATGAAATTTATAAATTCTACCTCTGCAAGACCACACAGGATGGCATTCATTGCCTTAGAGTTGTTATCACTTTCCTTCTTGATTATTGTGTTAATTGATGGTATATAAGATGGAGTGAATCTATCACAAAAAAATTTACATATGTCATAGCCTAAGTAAATTATATATTTATTATTTATAGGAATATAAATTCCATAGGTAGTCCCATTGAAGAGAGGATCCTTATTGGTTGAGAAACATCCTTTTACTTGATGACTAGACATGTTTGTGCTTCTAGGATCTCCTTTAAGATGTTAGGCCTTGTTCAAATGACTAGGATTTGATACCAATTTATACAATAACAATCAATAAGAATGGGGGGGGGGGTGAATAATTTTTTTAAGAAAATTAATTCATTTATACTCAATCATTCATGAACTATGAAAACAACCTAGTGATCTAGCAAAACATAAAGAACCATTCAGGTGAGCATGAGACAAGATAAAAAATATGTAAGAAGGAAATCCTCGAGTATAATAAAACCACTATGATATCTATGATTATAATAAATTATTATAATATAATACCAAATTATTTTGAGCATTAACCCTAATGAAGTTAAGAACACACTTGATTAGGCTTTAACAAGCACCAACTTCCAAGAAAGCACCAACTTCCTAAGTATCCATAACATTTTTATAACCATACCTATGATATAATATTATGGTATCAATTAAACACCTCATTCTTATCAATAATGCAATATTTTATGTGTTTATGTTTTATATATTCAAATAGGCCTAAACTACCTTGAATAAATACTAGACTCATGGTCATACTCTACATGGTTAGCCACACACCTTAAAACTCTTAGGTAGGTCATAAAATATGTCTTAGAACATATTATGAGCATGATTGAATAAAAATTTTCACCCATTTTTATTTTCAATAACTTAATTGGGCCTCATTCCTCTTTTAGGTTTCATGAAGGCCTAATTATTAGATCTATCCTTTTAGTGCCAAAACATGATCTTTTTAAGCCTAGATAAAATTATCTAATGATAAAAAACCATTAAATCGATTATAAAACAAAATTAAATAACATATTCAAATATTTATTATACATATATCCTTCATTCATACCATGAGATATTCTTTACGACAAATTACCCCATTAGGCTTGCATACCTCAAAAGTATGTTTTACAAAAATTAAGATAAAATACCCTTGAGCTAATAAAATATTAAAAAAATAAAAAATAATATGGATTATACATGACCTTATAGTCACCAAAAAATTATTTTAACACTTTTACTCAGGATATAAAGGCTCAAGAACATCTCTACAACTCGCCTACTTAGAACTGCCAATTTGCCTCAAAAACTAATCATGCTAAATTAGACTTCCAACACCTATGCAGACACTTGTCATGACTTATAATGCATGTAAATTAACATATTATATCTAAATAACACCATAAATATAAAATTCATATGATATAATGCAAAATATTTGTCTTATAGACCAATTTCTTGACCTTATGTTTTACAGTCCTATCTAAACTAGATAGGGTATTTTGTGAGCAACTTTTTCGCTATATACACTAACCAAAAAAAAATTTAAATGAATTATAATGACATAAAAATCATAAATAAATTATTAATTCAAAATTTTTCATCAAAATATTATGCACAAACCCTCATATCTATCTCTTCATGTCTACCTCAGTTTTAAACTATCTACAACATCAGGTCTATTCATGATTGGCTAACTTGGATGCCAAAATTAGAAATTTTGAATGATTTAACATATATTTAAATCATCATGGAAATGTGAAATTAGTTTCTATTTTATTCTACTATCCATTTTATTTTCTAGATCAATACAAATTTTATTAACTATAGTTACTTATTGGTAAATAAGCTTATATTTATGCACTTTCTCTCTCATCTAACTAACTACCACCACTTGGAGGTACCTAAGCGAGTTTAATAAATTATATAATATCTTATATAAGAAATTTAATCTATTATAACCTGATTTGAATAAGATATTTCATGTTAGCTCCTTATTAGGGTTTTAAGGAGGTTTAACACATGTTTTGGTGTTAACAATTATTCATAAAGGACTACCCCTTATATCCAAAAATAATACAAGGAGATATTAAATAGTATGCTTACCCATATTTAATTAATATCTCATATTCTCATGTAGAGGTTACACAATCCAATAAATATCTAAAAGTGATTCTCAAGTCTTGAGACGTCATTCTATGAACTTGAAAAGGCCTAAAACATTGATTCATACAATTTCCTTCAAAACAAGACCTCTAAATTTGTGAACATGCCTATATAAACTTATATTAACTATGGACATTCTCACAAAATTATACTTTTCTTTAAATCTAATTTTCATACCTAAATAAGCTAGGCAAGGTCTAAGAGAGGTTTAGGTGTATACTTACTTAGAAGGTCCTACCCCTATTTGCTCAATATGAAACTATAATAAAATCTTAAAAACCTCAAATACATGATAAAATAGTGCAAAACAACCTTAAAATTCATTTTTTAATTCATTTTCATGCACATACTTCATGTAATGACTAGTTTCATGACTAAGCTTCCTATGCACTTTGACATCAACGAGTTATACTTTCATGAAACCATAAGACATTAGTTTCCTTAAAATTATCTCATTATATTTATTTAATGACATAAATCTCTCATTATATCACTCTCTCAATGAACCTTTCCACATCACACACTGCTAATTAGGCTTAGTCATCTTTTGACATCAACCTTCACAAGATGCACCTTTGACATCAATGACAGTATTCAACAAGGGAATTATGCCTCCCTTTTTTATTTAGCATGTACAATCCAAAATCAAATTCCTCATAGAGGATCTCATTTATTCTTATGTATTCAATGATAATATAGACTACCCTTGGTTCCCATTCTTTTTTTATCTAGGTGGGTAAACCACACCAAGGTAGCCACACGTTATTGAAATCAGTTGTTACATAGCCATTTAGAGTATTAAAATAGTTATAACTTAGTAACATATCATATGCATCTAGAGTGTTAACAAGAAAGGATGAGTTTCAATCTTTTCCTTATAGAGACCAACATGAACCTAAGAAGAACTAGTAGATTCCTTTGCTTTACCATAAGATAAACATTAGAAACTCAAAAATAGTTATATTAGATGTAGTTTTATTAATATCTTCAACTATATTATAATATATTTTGGTCTTCTCTAGTTGATTATTATCCATAGTATATGTAGTAGCATTCTTGGGTTGATAAGAGGTAGGAGGTCCTTTGGGTGGAGGGGGATTATTAATTGAATTCACATCAAGTAGAACATGAGTGTTATTTTGGTGGAGTATATGTGGCCAATGGGATAGATAAATTACTCATGAGTTGGTAATTGTTCCCTCTCTCTAATTGTCTAAACGTAATAATTTCTTCTGGATTGTATTTGTACTCATTTTCATTTACAAAGTGAAATTTGTACGTTTCTAACACAAAGGCCTTGTTCAGGTTATCTCCTTATAGGTTTTGGTTAACATTGCGAGTATGAATAATCTCAATATTATCCAACTCTTTTCAAAAAATTTTGAGGTAGCCAACAATTCTGCATAGTTAGTTTTAGTGTAGTTTGTAGTATTGTCCAATCTGCACCAAGTATTTAAGGTTAGGTTCATGAAATTCATAGAATGGTAAGCATTATTATTTTTATTCAAACTATCAAGAAGACTAGGTACATTCCAATTATTAGGCCTTAAATTCAATTGATGACTTTGTCTTTGGAAATTAAAATTCCTACCCTAAGACTAGTTACTATTATTTTGGTTGGAATTATGGGATCCTTGCCTATGCAAGTTGAAAATATTTTTAGAGAGTTTTTAAATAATTTTTTCCTAATTTTTTACCTTATAATATATGTTAGTAATATATTTTATAGCTAATTTAGGTTGCAATATAGCCACAACTACCTGAGTGGGAGTATTACTAGTAGCACTTTGTGGATTTAAGTAGGATGGAAGGGTATATTGATTACTTCTAGATACAACATACCAACTAGTGTTTGGCATATCTCTAATGTTATTATGTGTCATTTGGATAAATTATTAGTTGTTTTATTAGGGTAATATGTGGTTATGAGGCACATAATGAAAATCATTAGGCTGATAATTCATTAGATTTATGTTATAAATAAGATTAAGATTTACATGTATGGCTCTCAAAATAGGATTTATTAGTGGAGTGTGTTATTGTAATGCCTTATTAGTCATTAGTATTTGGTTTTATGCACATAAATGACTTAATAAAGGTAACGGATATAGTACATAACCTTATGGTACCATCTGTTGATCAATGTTGATAGCTTCATTATAGGCCAATGATAATGATGGTAATAGTTTGGGGTTCTTACAAGGAATATAGATGTCAATGAATCTAGAGAAATAAGGTAGGTCTATATTTTATCTATTTTGTCATGAATATAATGGTCCTTCAAAATTTGATACAAATTATGAAACTAAGCATTAAACATACTCATTAGTTCATTCTATTCCCTTTTGGTAGTTGTAAACTAATGATATAGGATTGTAGGGTAAATGAGGATATTGATGTGGTTTATAAATACCATTAATAGCTCATGCAATGTAGTAATAGATTAGTAGATAAATTGAGGTACCAAGCATATGCTACTTCACCCAAAGTGTATGGAAATAGTCTATAGGAAACATCTTCATGTAGGACCTAGGTTTTAATTAATACATGCTTAAAGGCTTGGATGTGTTCCTCACCTATTTGGACACCTCCTAATATGAACTTGGGAAAGAAGTTGTTTTCATTTTTTGGGTAAATCATGAGCTGCACCTAGGACATTCAAAGGAAAATAACCTCCTTCTCTAAGCTAGGACATGTCCATGGATGAAGGCTAGGGGACATTGAATGTATTAATCAAAAGGATAGACATGGCTATCGATGAACTACTAATTGATTGAGTGGGTTTAAATTTTATTTTCCCATTTTTATCTATTAATTTTTGTATTCAATGGTCAATAAGTTCTAAGATATCTAAGTCATCCCATATATAATTTGATTTGGTGGTAATCTATTTATTTTCCATCTTAAATATCTTTGCACAATATTTTAACTAATGAATTCAAATAAAGGTAAGACCCTCCTTCTATCACCAAAACATGTTGATGTATAAAAAAATATGTAGTTGTTCTTAATCCCTCCCACTCTTGAAAGGAAACTCATGTGTGCAAGTCTCCCCAAGGTCTTGGTTACCAATTCTTAGTACACATGGTGACCCAACCAACTAATGTGAGTATTACATATCAAGGGTCTTGATATTAATTATTTAAATCAAAATAATTAACTATAACTAAGATTTTTAGTTAAGGTCATGCTTCCAAGATTTGATTCCCTTCACCAACTAACTCTTCTCATTAGTTTTTCATGTCGAAGAATGCAATAGTGCAACAACAATGATAAAATTCTAAGATAATTTGTATAAAATATATCAGAATAAGTAATTAGATTAAAACTATTGTATTACTAGGTTAATATAATAATAAATAAATAGAAAAATATTAGGTTAAAATAGATAAGACACTTTTTATAAACATTAATGAAACTAAGGTAATCTAATTGAGACAATTCCCATTTAAACCAATATTTAATTGAGCCAAAATTAGCATAATTCTAATTGAATATGGTGTGATAGTATGGAAGGGAGAGTGTCTATAAGGATAAATTACATTACTTCCATAAAATTGCATAATAAATGACAAAAAAATCTTAATATTCTTTTAATTATCAAGATTTTTCCTTTTGATTAACAATATGTAGAAACTCATACAATCTTTAGACTTAGAAAATAATTATGCAATAAGAAGATAAAATAAGAGAAGGTAAGAGATTATCCTATAATTCCAAGGAAAAATATTTCGTTATATATGTGTCCTTTCAAAATCCATATATATATATATATATATATATATATATATATATATATATATATATCCTATATCATGGTACAATAGTTGTTTTTAAATAGGCACATAGGCCTATGGAGTTCAAATGCAAATTTAAAATGAAATTCATCCCATGTAGTAGTTATAAGAATATTTGATGTGGATGAACCAATTGAGGATCATTGAGAATTAGCCCCATTCAATTGCATCATGAGGATACCTGGAAACATTAGACTAAATCAAGATCAAACAACAATAATAAATTTAGTTGGGATTCCATTGAGATCATTGATTATCCATGTCCTGAATAGTGTTGATGCTCAGGAAATGCTAATGATTCATGATTTATTCATAATTTAGTTGGGATAAGATTTGATTATATGAATCAAATTAGATGTGTGATTATTTCTTAGTATTTTAATGTTTTTAAAATTAGATGGGCCATCAATTTCAAGTTCATGCCTCACTAGCTATGCAACTAGTGTGTACTTCATTTTAGTAGGTTCTATGCCATGCTCTCTTTTGGGTTATCTATATTTCCTTTGTTTTGACACTTGAATTATACTTCCATGGGCCCTAGTTAACACTTGGAAACTTATTGTCACCCCTAGGATTCATTCTTCTATGTTCTTCATCCTCTTCCCAACCACATGGTCTATTTTTGTTCGCTCGAGATCTTAATCTCTCGACCCATTCATTACCAAGGTTCACTTTCTCAACCCTCTAGGACTTTTCCATTATCATAATAAATGGTATTGAATCTAGGATCATGAGCTGTAGGTTACCACCAAATGGTGTTATCTCATTCACCCACTTGCTCGGGGCTCTAACATCACACTTATCCTACATAAAATTCTCTAGGTTAGTGGGGCAACAAGATATTTCCACGTGGCATTATCCTACTAATTTTATATCTTAGAGGATTTAAAAAGGTACAAAAATCCCCAAGATAGTAGAGTACTGAGATTATGCCATGTGGTATCATCCTATACACCTACTAGCTACTAGACTAGAGCATTGTTGATTTCATCACCCCAATTGATAAAATTTCTAAGGAATTGAATAAGTATTTTGAAGAAGCCAAAACTTTTTTCATGTCCCTAAGTATGTTTTCATGAAATTGGTTAAGTTATATAAATATTTTTTGAACTAGTTAGATTTATCGAGAGCCATGAAAAGTTCTCACTTGGTTTTGAGGATTTCTTTGGGTACTTGTAGGTATAACACAATCATAAATTTTGCATTAAAGTACAATGCTTACATAAATACTAAAATCGAGAAAGGCTAAAAAGTTTCTACTAAAGTAGTGGTATTATTCCATATGGGATCATCCTGCTCACCTACCTATATTAGAGGCTTTGTGCCTTGTATGAACGTCTCTAGGATAATGAAGCAATAGGATTATGCCATGTGGTATCATCCCACTAACCTACTAGATCAGAGATTTAATGACATCACCACCCCATCGATCAACCTTCTGAACAATTGACTAAATATTTTTAATTAGTCAAAAATTACCACGTCCTTGGATAATTTTTGATTAAATTAGCTAAGTCTTGTAGAGAATAATTTTGACACGTGGATTTGGGAAAAAGTGAAAAATCAACTAACTATGAAAAACTACTTTGAAATGGGTTTGGTTTCATTGGGATCCATGATAAATTACCATGTGGCACTAGGAATCACTTTGTCTACCTTTACAAAGAGTTGAAACATGGACATTCTCTTCACAATCTTAAGAACAATTATTTATAATAAATATTGTAACCATTTCTGTTGTAGTTTTTTGGAAATATTAAACACTTAGAATACTTGTGACCTTATATTGCTAATTTAAACACTTTTTCCAAAGTCCTAGAGCTCTAACACTTTTTATAAGGTCTTCAAAAAACAATTATAATAATTATTCTAATTTTGTGTTGACATTTTCTCCAAAGATCAAAAGAGATCAAAAATTCTAGTGAAGGCCAAATTCATGTAATTTTTTTGACTATTTCTTTCATCAAATAGAAAGTTCAATGGATAATTTTTTAAAGTAATGTTTGAAAACACAAAATATTGAATGCAACCTATGAACAAAAATGTGAAAAATAATTAGAGAATTAGGTTTAAAAATCAACTGCTATGAGCTTGAATTCAAACATCTATGTGCAAGGTCTAAAAAAAGGACTAAGTATAAAATTTAGCCATGTACAAAGTTAGATGATTACTTGATATAAAATGGGATTTAGTCCATTTTAAAAATGAATAATTCAAAAAGTGAAACCGTATAAAAATTCAACCTTTTAGATAAAAATTAAAGTAGAAATGGATCAAATTGCCTAATAAAATAAGTAATAAATTTATGAAAAAGTAAGATAATATGCACAAAACCTAAGGTGAAATGGCCTAAAAATAAGATGTAATTTTTTTTAAAAACATAGTTAAATACACAAACTAAGTCATATTATACTTATGAAAACTTAGGTATTAAATGAATGCATTTCTAAAGAAAATCTTGGTCTAAATTGAAGAAATACAAAGACAACAAATTAAACCATTTAGTCACTTCAACTCAATATTTTAGAGAATTTATAAGAAGGTTGATTTGAATCAACAAAAAAAATTAAATATTGATAGTTACAATACTTGACTCCAAAACAAAATAAGGTCCCCATTTTTAGATTAAAAATAAGGTGTGTTGTGCTATCAACACTAATTAGTCTATGTGAATAGCCCTATATTTCAATCAATCAAGATCAGTGAATGGGATTTTTAAAATGGTAGTATCTTGAGGTTATTATAGATATATTACCCATAAGTTAATGATTTATTTAATTCAACATATAAAAATATAATCGATGCCACCAATAAATTTGTAGGGAAGAAACCTAGAGACTAGAATTCACTGTTGAAATATATCTTTTGGTTAACCATAGAAGATATAATGAATCCCTAAAATATATCTTTTTAAATTAGTATATGGATTGGTTCCCATATTAATAATTAATCTTAAGTTTAAAAATCACACTTTTATGCAAGAGTACATATAAGATACTAAAAGGACAATCTGAAGGTTGTTGGGCATTATCCAATTAGAGGATGTATAAGAAGAGGTTCTATAGAACTTCATTAAACATCAAGGAGTGAGTAAAATGTGGTTTGATAAGATGATAAATATAAATTACTTTAGGATATCAAACAAAGTCCTATTAATGAACAATTCACAAGAGAAGAAATGGAAACACTCTAAACATGACCCAATTTAGATTTGTCCATACTAGATATCTGGGTTACTAGGGTAAAATGTATTTTGATTAAAATAAATTGAATGGAATGACCTCCCACTACATGTGAATGAATAAATATTAAATAATTATATATTGTATATCATTTCTAATGTAATTCCATATTAGACCTTGAGGTAATTGATTATGATGTTAATATTTGATTAAATTTAGCTAGTTTACTTTAGTTGTGTTCTTGTTTAGATTTTGTTTTGATTTTACTTTCTTGTTCTTGATTTATGTTGTTTTGGCATGTGTCTATTTTATTTGTTCACGTATTTGTTTAATTTGGTCATTTTTATTATTTAACCTTATTCTCCCTTGCTAACATTACAATGGTTGTACATTGTTCCCATGATTTTGACTGAGAAGTACCTAAGATATTTCCAATAATATTGAGTCAAACCTAAATATTTGTCCCCATGTACCTGTTAATCACCTTAAAGTTAACAAGTCACTAAAAAATAATCCTAGAATTAGAAGGAAGAAAGCAAGCCCAAATTATTGAATAATTTTATAATAAAAATAAATTATCTTGGGACACTAAAATGATTAAGGGTCACTAATTATAAACTGAGCAAATGAATTGAGAAAAGCACCATTTTTTATTAATGTCATCACAACTCTAGAAATAACATGTCAACCACATCAAAATCACTAAGGAAAGGACCTTATTTGTGTAAAGACTCCATTGAACCATTTACACACCTTGGTTATATTGGTTTTCAAGCCTCTTGGATTTATCAAAAGAAACATCAAAATGAAATAAAATATGAATATCATGAAAATGAAATTTACTTCTTGAGAAAGGGTGATTTGGAAAATTTCCATTATAGGATTTTTGGCCTAGATGGGAAATGGAGTAAGGCCTCTAATGGGATGAAAGGAATGTATGTCGAGGCTATATACACATTTATAGAAATGAAGTAATGCTCGAACCTTCATTTACTTATCCAAATCATGTAAATATATTAAGTTTAGTCAATATTTGAGTACCTAAGAAATGTCTAAGATTCCCCAGTACATTTAAAATAAGAATATACTAACTCTTTAAACAAAATGACCCTTCAAATTAATTAGGGCCCAATATGTTGTTTTTTCAAGCACAATGATGCATTCTCATTTCTTGAAATTTCATTTAAAGGGAGTTTTAGTTGCTCCTGTCAGATTTTAGTAATGGATACTAGTAGTTTGGATTATAAATGCTCAAATAGTGTTTCCACATAGTAGTCACCATTTATTATGAACAACACAACCAATTTTCATTATTTAAAATGAGAACTATCTTTGAGTTTAAAAATCCATGTTTAGGTCTTATTGTTAAATGAATCAATACAATTCTAAAATAGAAGTCATAGTCTTAATTCATAATTTTTTATTTAGAATGATGTCTTAATATGATTCTTAACTGATTGCATTTCCTCATTATTACTCATGTGATTTGATTGATGCCCAAGTCTATATTTTTAATTAGACATGTCTATTGAGGTTATTATATGCATCTATTTGGTTCTAGTGATATGACATTCATCAAATTCATATAATGGATTTATGGACTAACAAAGCAAACATGATATTTGTCTAAGGTTATTTCCTTCTTTTTAAGGTTACTATGACTCATCAGGGCCACTTCTCTAATGAAGTATCCCCTTTAAAATGAATGATGTTTCATAGTTATTCATTTTTGTAAAAGTTACCTCACACACAATATCACCACATGTCTCTCTTACCCTTATATAAACCATCATATCTAAGATCAACAATGTAGTTTAAATTCCAATGGCTAAGTCCTTGATTTAAAATTCCAATGGTTAGGTCTTGATCTCTATGATTGTTCCATGTGCTGACACCTAGCTTCATTATGAACAATTTTTGAAATGACTCAGCATTTTCCTTTGGTTATCCCCAAAATTCATGATATGGATATGTTTATCTCAATATTAATTATTAATAGATTATGAGGAAAAGGTTCAATTCCATTTTCACCTAATCAACCATAATTATTTCACATGTCCTCATCTTTGTTAATCACTTATCTTAATTAAAATAGATAAGGAAAATAATATGTGAGCATATATATTAATGACATTGAGCCTCTGGTCTCCATCTCATTCTTATAGGGTGAAAAAATGAAGTGGTAAAGTCCCTAGGTAACCAATCATCTAGATAAGTGATATCATGCCATGTACCATGATCCCACTAATCCAACGATAATATATAGAGGCACATATTCTAAGTACAACCAATCATCCAAATGAGCATGAGACTACCCACATGATAACATCCCACTCATATATAGCTTAAAAATAAAGATACACAATTTGAGGTTGGAAGACCCTATGGATAAGAAATATAATTACACATGGAACAATATTACATACTTGTCACTTGCTAGGCATTCCAATGGCTAGTCCCAAACATTAAGATCAAAGACCTTTGAGTTGATGAGATTGGGTCATGTGTTGACATCTCATTAATTTAGAGAAAAACATTAAACATCCTAGTCTCATGCATAAAAATAATGAATATCATTCTAGGTGGCATGATCCTACTCATTAATACTAACAAGAGTAGGCCCAAGTACATAGGTTGCACAAGAACTGAGATAATCAAGGTTTATCCAAGTGGTAGCATCCCACTAACTCACAACCTATAGACACAGAAAAGGATAATAAGAAACTTGTGAGACCTAAAATAGAATTGAATTTTCCACATTTTGACATATTAATAAACCATGGCTAATGTCACAGGGGCACATACATCAAATATTTGTGACCACGTGAAAGAGTGATATCATGCCATGTGCTAGTATCTCTCTTGCTCACTACTAAAGGGGGAATATGATGCTATGTGTTGATTTAAAACCTAGTAGAAGAGAAATATTAGGCCAAGTTGACATATAAAAAATATTTACTTGTATTGTAAACAAACATGTGGTAAATCATATGGCTCAATGAAGTGTTTAAGAGGCCAAAATGAGTGATATTGTACAACATGTTCCTCTCTGGTCAAAATCAATTAAAGACATGAATATGGGTCCAAAGATCATTATAAGGACATATTTGTAATTTTAAGGATGACTTGGCATCTAGATCAATTTCAATCTTTGGGCTAAAGACAAATACACATAGGTCTCAATAAAGTGACCAATTAACAAGTGTCATAATTCAAAAGGGCTAGACTGAGGCATTTTTTTTCAAACTTAGCACATATCTAAAATATAATAATACGGACCCCAAACCATTATATATAGATAATTTTTGTTTTTCATAAGGACCATGTAGTCAAAGACATTAGTAAAGTGGCATGTGGTATGTACCTTAATCATTCATAGTGCCACATGGGTAAAAGATCTATGTGCTCCCCATACTTATTTCACTTAATATATATAGCAAATATGCTCATCCATGTATAGTTTTAGAGGTTAAACATTATTGAATGATTATTAGTATCTCAATAAATATAATAAAAAATGTTAGGATGTATGTCATGTTAGAGTTCTCTTCAAGGAACCTTAGTGAGGCATATAATTTCATTTCATCTTTTCTATATTAGAATGAGGAAACTTATAACATAATTTTTTTTACCATTTTAGAGAATTATGTCCAAGAGTTGCATATCATACCTCTTGGAGGAAATTCCCATCTCTCCCTTCTATATATACTTCTACATATAATGTTAGAATGGTTGACTCTATATTCAAACAAATACCATCAAAATAATTCAAAATTGATTTTTTGTACAAATGTGTTTGGTTGCCTTACATGTCTTCCATTATTTTTATTTAATGGACTAACATTAATGTTATGGAACTGAAATTTATTCTATTATAAAGGATTTAAGCATTAACTAAGATGTATTAATACTATTTTAGTTAGGTTCTTAGATTCTTTTCGATTTATTTGAAGTTTATAAGGATATATGTGTAATTAATTATTGACATTTATAGTTCATTAATTAAATAAGTATTATAATTAAGCATTTATCATTTCTCTTCATACTCTCTCTCCGTGTGTGACTAAAGCCAAAGATGTCATGAAACATACCATATGTTGGTGTAAATGTATCTGAGCATGTTATGGTTATAAAAGCATTTGTCATGCCATCATTATCAGAAGACTTATTTTCCACCTTACACTCCCTCTATTTTTATGTTTATTTATAAACAAGTGATCTTTCCCTTTATTTCTAGATGGTGAAGTAAAATAAATTAAGTCCTTGAAATTCAATATGTTATAATTGGTCTAGCTAGAAGTGTAAAAATTCTATGATTCAGTGATAATATTGGTATTGTACCTTTGGTGGTAAGATTACATCTCTTGGGGATATATTTAAATTATGCTATCTCAATAAGACCCATACTTACAACTATTACCATGTATTTTATTAATAACAATCCTAAAATGAGAGGATGCAATTACCTCAATTGTTATCAAGCTCTCTCCACACATTTAACCTCATACATGTAGTTGGGATAAAGAACATGGAACAAACAATAATTTAGCCTCTATCTTGGTGACACATGACTTGCCTTCTTTCTTACATATTATGATTTAACACCTTCTTATATATTTTTAAAAACTCTCCCTTATCCACTATTTTTCAAACCTTTTTTCTTAGCAGCTTTCAAATATTTTTTTTCAAATATAAAAAATTCTAAAAAACTTAAAAATGTAAATTATGGTAAAAATTATAAAAGAAACATTAAAAAAAATTGATTTTTTTTAAAATTAGAACCTCTATGAATTTTTAAATGTTGTTATCTTATCTCTTTCACATATTATCTATTCTATATTAATTAGATATAATATTTAATTCATTTTTAATTACAAATTTATTCTCATGACGTATTTTACTATGATACATGACATACCTTTACATGGTTTTGATGTTAGGCTTCCCTTATTACCCAATAACCTTGTAAAGTTGGTGGAATCTATTAATTCTCTATGAATTATTCAACATGTTGTATATTTCCACAACCTTTATACCATGTTTAGCTACATAACATACACATGTTTTTATAAACACTCATACTTTACATGTGCTACATGAAATTATATTTTCTAATAATGACATTGATACATATGCATTATGTATATTAGTCTAATTCACTTTATGATTCTTTCCCAGTTTAATACATAATAAGTTATAACTTGATTAATTTTTATGTGTGGATCTTGGCCTTGTAAATTAAATTCCTTAATTTAAGGTAATAATTATGGAATTTCCATGTGTGTCTGGGCCTTTTGTGTTAATGTAACATTCAGATGTTCCTTGTTTATGGCTTCTAGGCCTTTTTCAAAATAATATGCAAATTATGTTACATGATATGACATTGCTTGTTTATACATTACTTGTTATTGTAGTGACATTATTTATATCATGTATTACTCATATATTATATTCTTACTTTAGTGCCATAATACATATCATGCACATGATTCTTACGTAAATCAATGATATATATATTTGACACATGAAAATTCCATGTTATATTTAAAAATTATGATGCAATATATTCAAAAGTTCAAAGTTATACAAAATAATTAAATATCTCATATATTACATAACTCTTTTTTTGAGCTAAGTGAATTTATAGAAATGACTCTTATTTCAAAAGGGGGCATTAGAATGGGTTTTTCCTGAAAATTTAAGTCCTCATGAGTAAATTTTCATATTTATTGCACTATACAATTTTTATAATTACATCCTGAATAATATTTTTCAAATTATGGGGCCATGTGAGATACACCTACATTTATTCCTATAGTTACTAATGGAAAGTTTGAAATAGTTAGATGTTCCAATATTTTCAGATTTAAATTGGTATTAATTTAAATTTAGTATAGTACAAGGGGCATGATATTCATTCATGTTGAAGTTACTAAAAGGAAATTTTGAATTTCTCAAAGTTTTACAATTTCTAATTTTCAATGTTATAAAGTTTAAAATATAATTTATATCCATATAGAGTGTTGTGATTAATATTTATATTTCTAGTTGGCCATGTTATAGACTTTATTCACAATCAATTTCTATGGTTTCAATTTTTCTATGTAGAGAGACACATTTGGTGGTTCTAGCCCTTAAATTATTTTACAAATTACTACATATAGTCAAATAAGAGTTCTATCATACAATCTTTCCAACATAAGATGATTCAAAGGTTTTGAAATTTAGGCTTAACCTCTATCAATTTTCCATAGTTTTAACATTTTTTCA
>JARHVA010005871.1:212500-380000 GCA_037957365.1 Torreya grandis | reverse complement strand
GTATTTGGTATTATTTTTATTAATTTATCTAGATGGCACCACTCAATTTAGAGTTGTTATTGAATGTATATATTCTGACTTGTAATAAATGTGTAGTTTTTAAAATATAATACACATAATATAAAAAGTGGAAAGATCACAAGAACCATGTGTTAAGAAGTGTTGTTATTGATGTCAAGGTTGATAGATGTCAAATTTTATGTCATTGATGTCAAGATACATCTGGTGAAGATGCATGGTCAGTGGTATTTGAGTATTGAATCCTATGAAATAGAAAATGAAATAATAGGGGATTATTGACTACTAATCAATGAAAAACAAGTTGGAATTAAGATGAAAAAGCAATCTCATTTTTAAAAAATGATCTAATCTCTTTAAATTTAATGTTTTTGGTATTGTTTTTATTATTGATGGGGACATATATGGATACGTGGAAAAAAACACTAAATTATTCATCATTTATTCCTCCATATGTTTTGTTTCAAAGACATACTTTCTTACTAGAGAGTATCTTCCTAGATTTCAATGCTCACACCATGCACTATAAATTTGAATTCCTTTAGAATACTTAAGGGTTATATTTATAACAACTAACAACACCACTCATACATGATTATAGGTTTACTTGTCCTATATTTGGATAAGGTATGTGGATAAGCCTTCCATATAGTATTTCATATCAGTGAATAAACAAAGCTTTGCCTTCCTTGAAATGGTTAGGTATTTCAAAAGCATAAAATCTAATAACTTGAACTTATTTTGTATCAATAAATGTTTCAACACAAATAGAATCATCTAGTTTAAAAGGATAATAGTCCATCCCTTTAATATGTGAGTTATATTAAGGATTATAATGTTTATTTTTTAAAGAGTTGAAAGTAGGGTATTAAAGAGTATGAAATAGAAAATGAAATAATAGGGGATTATCGAATCCTAATCAATGAAAACCAAGTTGGAATTAAGATGAAAAAACAATCTCATTTTTAGAAAATGATCTAATCTCTTTAAATTTAATGTATTTGGTGTTATTTTTATTAATTTATCTAGATGGCACCACCCAATTTAGAATTGTTATTGAATGTATATATTCTGACTTGTAATAAATGTGTAATTTTTAAAATATAATACACATAATATAGAAAATGGAAAGATCATAAGAACCATGTGTTAAGAAGTGTTGTTATTGATGTCAAGGTTGATAGATGTCAAATTTTATTTCATTGACGTCAAGATACATATGGTGAAGATGCATGGTGAGTGGTATTTGAGTATTGAATCCTATGAAATAGAAAATGAAATAATAGGGGATTATTGTTTGCTAATCAATGAAAACCAAGTTGGAATTAAGATTGAAAAGAAATCTTATTTTTAAAAAATGATCTAATCTCTTTAAATGTAATGTATTTGGTATTCTTTTTATCATGGATGGGGACATATAGGGATACTTGGAAAATAATCACTAAATTATTCATCATTGATTCCTCCATATGTTTTGTTTCAAAGACATAATTTCTTACTAGAGAGTATCTTCATAGACTTCAATGCTCACACCATGCACTAAAAAGTTGAATTCCTTTAGAATACTTAAGGGTTATACTTATAACGACTAACAACACTACTCATACATGATTTTATGATTACTTGTCCTATATTTGGGTAATGTAAGTGGATAAGCCATCCATATAGTATTTCATATCAGTGAATAAACGAAGCTTTGCCTTCCATGAAATGGTTAGGTATTTAAAAAAACATAAAATATAATAACTTGAACTTTTTTTCTATCAATAAATGTTTCAACACAAATAAAATCAGGTAGTTTAAAGGAAGAGTAGTCCATCCATTTAATATGTGAATTATATTAAGGATTATAATGTTTATTTTTTAAAGTATTGAATGTATGGTATTGAAGCCTATGAAATAGAAAATGAAATAATAGGGGATTATCGAATCCTAATCAATGAAAACCAAGTTGGAATTAAGATGAAAAAGTAATCTAATTTTTAAAAAATGATCTAATCTCTTTAAATTTAATGCATTTGGTATTATTTTTATTAATTTATCTAGATGGCACCACATAATTAAGAATTGTTATTGAATGTATATATTCTAACTTGTAATAAATGTGTAATTTTTAAAATATAATACACATAATATAGAAAATGGAAAGATCACAAGAACCATGTGTTAAGAAGTGTTGCTATTGATGTCAAGGTTGATAGATGTCAAATTTGATGTTATTGATGTCATGATACATTTGGTGAAGATGCATGGTGAATGGTATTTGATGTATCATCCTTTGTGCTTGATGCGAAAAGGATGCCATGTGACAAGAGCAAGAGAGAAATGGAAGACAACCTAATGTTACATCTATTGAGAGAGAATTTGAAGGAAAATGAATGATTCTTATGTTGGTTGATGTTAGTATTATTAAAGTGGTGTGAAAGTGTTATCTGATGAGTGTTCTTTCTTCATAGCACTAACGTAAGCATGTTTAAGCACTAGTTCTGGAGTACAAGCTGTCTTAAGAAGCCTAGTATAGACCCTATGAGAAGATGTGTAATGTAAAGTATTGTGAAGTAAGTTAGCATAATATTGTGAGAGGCTTTTTAGAATTATATGATAATTTAAGTGAAGTACAAATAATTTTAGAAGTTTTTAAAGGTCAGTTTCCATGTTTCAATTACTTAATAAGCTTAATCATAACACTAGTCATAACATGAAGAGACCTTGTGAGAAGGTATGAGTATGATGACTCGGTGAGATGACTACACACATGAATGATTAGTTATATGAGGATTATTAAGAATTCATGTGAAGCATTGAATCACTCATAATAGTCTTAAGGTGAGTCTACAGGGGTAGGACCTACAAATTAAGTTTGAAACTAGATCAATTATAGACCATGCTTGGACTAATGAGACATCATGATCTATTTATAAGACGCATGAAAGATGTATGACAATGTTTAAAAATGTATGAGGTTTCTTGATTATGTGAAAGTGATGGATAATTTATGGAAATATGCATGAATTTCAATTTTAAGGCCTAGTGTGATTTATAGGTTAGGGTTTAATCATGTAGAGAGAGAGAGAGAGAGAGAGAGAGAGAGAGAGAGAGAGAGAGAGAGAGAGAGAGAGAGAGAGAGAGAGAGAGAGAGAGAGAGAGAGAGAGAGAGAGAGAGAGATGCATAAGGAGGGGTCATGATCAGATTTAAAGATATATAAGATCATATAAGGTATGTTGTTTCAATTTTTCTAATGTAGTTTTAGGTCAAATTTGTAAAGCTAAAGCAATAAAAAGTGCTTTGAGGTCTCTTGAGTACATAAAATAAAGGGTTATTAGCCTGAGCAAGACTTTTATGTGTTCATTGGTACATGTAACCTATGCATGGGAAATTGATATATTAAGTACAGATGTGGAAGGGTCATAGATAATAACTATAGACATTATTTTTGTATATAATGTGAAATCCTTTATGAATAATAATTAACACCAAAACCAATGTTAAACCTCTCTAAAACCCTAAAAAGGACCTGATGTGAAAGATCTTGTTCAAAACATCCCAAAATGGTCTCAAATTAATATAAAATATATTTTATATTATCTTAAACTATCTTAGCCAAATATAGGTGTGATTGTATTATTTGGTGTGTGAGTAGACCCTACAGGAAAGTACTAGTTTCTTAAAGATTTGATGTAGTTGTTGGAATTGACAAAGTAAAAGTATGTAAATAATTATATGGATAAGTTTGATAATTTTATTTTATGTAAATTATAGTTTTTATATAGGTTATATACCTAATTTATGCTAAACTAGTCATCCAAGATTGCCAGTCACTAACAAGCCTAATGGTGGAAACAGTGAAAAACCCACGCAATAGTGTAAAGAGGTTTAGGAATGTGTTAAAATGGAATAGCGATGAAACAAAATGAATCAATATTTTTTAATTAACTTTAATAAATTTTAATTTTTTATATTATTTTTTTACGTTAGTTAATATAGTTAAAAATTTTGTCATAGGTTGACCTATGTGGTGTTGATGAGATAACGAGATGTAAGGTTATAAGATTGGTCTGCAAGACCAATATTTGATATTTGACCATGTTATATTTATATGTAGTAATTTTATAATGGTATAATAAGATCATATACATTAATTTTAATTCATTTAATATGTCTATACTAGTGTTGGAGTTCTGAGTCACCATGACTAGTCTTTAAGAAAAAAGGGCAGTTCTGGTAAGTAAGTTACAGTGATGAGTTTGAGGCTCTATGCCATGATTTGAAGTATGTATTTCACATGATTTAATTTTTTGGGACTTATAAATAATTTCCATGATTTTTATAATATTTTATAGTTAGTGAATGTGACGAAATGTTGAATCCAAAATGGCTTGTTTGGTTTCAGGTTGACTATGTGTAGTGAAATCAAAAGATTGATCTGGAATAAAAATATTTGACATTATACCTTGTGGTTTGTATATTTGGTATCAGTATATATATTAGAAATATATTTTTAAAGTATAATTATTCATTAAAGTGTTCTTTTAGGTTTTGAATATCAAGTTGTTCATGGTTGGGTTTTGGAGTGTTCTGGCAGTTTCGAGTGGGCTATTTGTAGAGAAGTGTTTGAGTCTTTTTTACTTGAGTTTTGAAATATAAATAAAGTGTTGATGGTTATAAGTTGATGTCATTTTTTTTAAATATTATTTATTATCATATTTATTTTAATTAATTGGTTACAGGCTTTAGTTTACTTTGGTAGACTTTTTATAGTTTCACCAACCTAATTGTGAACATTACTAATGGTTTGCTTCAAGTGGTGGTTGGAGATAAAAAGTGTCATGAAAATAATATGAGATTATTATGGGTATATTTTATTTGAATATAAAATTTTAATAATATATTTGGAGTTTTAAATATTTATAAGGAGATCAAAAGATAATGTGTGCTAATGAAGGCTTAATTGAATTAGGTCTCCTTAAAGTCTAAAAAAGGTTTTGGTCTTTAATGTTTTGGATGGCCTATTGTAATTATATATTTATGTATCAAACATATTATAAGACATATTTAATTGGTAATTTAAGTGTGCAAGTGTATATATCTGACCAAGGGGTATATGAGCAATAGTCTTATATATATACAAGGTAGTTTTAGGCTTATTTATGTGTGTAGAGTACAAGTGAATAAAATAAGATATTTTCGAGTAGAAAGAGGTATTTTATAACATAATAGGAGTGTGTAATATATTTTATAAATATTTAATAGGTATTATTTATATGAAATTCAATCTTATATGACCTAATCAAATCAAGAAGAGGGTTAGTTATTCAAAGAAGCCTAGAAGGCAGTTTGAGAGGGATAAGAATGTGAAGAGATGAAGAAGTGGTAATCATTAGTTGGATAAGAATAAATATTTTATAAAGGTGATCAATATTTTGAGTCATGCTCCCCCCTCCCCCATCCCTCTGATTCATTTTTATTCCAATATTTGGTATCATATCAGGTCCTTTGAGCTAAGCCTAATAGTCTAAAAGATATCATAAAATCAAGGATGGATAATTAACATGTTCAAGGTGGTTTCTCTACTAGTAATGCTTTATTATTAAATTAGAACAATTATGTTTTTTGGAGCATCATAATGAGGGAATATATAATGTCAATGGGCCATGACATATCGTATTTAGTTGTGGATGGATACACTCCACCTTCTATGCCATAAACTCATGAAGTAGGCAAGAAGAAAAGTGAGAGAAAATATAAGGCAATGAATGCCATTATATATGGCCTATCAGAGGTAGATTTTTTAAGGTGATGAATTTTGAGCCAGCCAAGGTCATATGGAAAAAAATGAATACTATCTATGGATGAGACACCAAGGTGAAGATGACCAAGTTGCAGACCAACTAGAGATAGTTTGAAAGTTTTAAGATGAATGAAGATGCAACCATTGAATCTTATCTCTTGAAAGTTGATGAATTTTCAATGTCATTAGAGGATTTAGAAAATAAGTGAAAGAGTCTACAATTTTTCTAAAGGTATTAATATCACTAAATCTTATGTTTTATTCTAAGGTATCTATATTCTAAGAGAATCAAGATTTGGACAAGATAGAAATGGATGGGCTTCATGGCATATTGATTACGTATGAGATCAGAACAAATGAAGGAAGACATCCCAATAAGGAAGCATCATTCATAGTTGAGAAGAAGTTAAAATATAATAAGGTCAAGGATTAGTTATTTTAAGATGATCATGATGATAAAATAATAGAAATATTTTCTATGAAATTGAGGTTTAGATCAAGTAAGTACAAGGGTAAGCTATATTTCAAGCATTTCGACCATGGTAAGATTGGTGATTTTGCATATAAGTGTCCAAACAAAGATATGGTTGAACATAATGAATAACATGATGAATATCATGGATATGATAGTAAGGTCTTTAATCATAACAAAAACAAGGAGTTTAAGAAGTATGACGATAGGAAAGGGTCATTCAAGAATAAAAGAAGTTTTTATACCAAAGAAGATAACTCATTTAATGTAAGGGACACAAGCACATTTGATAGTGATGATGACAGTAATGAACATGAACATGATAACAATGAAACCTTAGTAATGGTTATATACATAGATGATGAGTTTTGCTCAAATGGGAAAGGACTTATGGATTATGAAGAATCAAATGAAGAATAAGCTAAAGTAAATCTTGAAGTAGAATTGGTGAGTGATATATAAGACTTGATGTTTTAAAGAATGAAGAATCACAAACTAAGATCATTATTTATGGAATATGAAGAGTAAATTGGTTTTTTAGAAGAGAGTTTGAGTAACACATCAAAAAAGTATGATGAAATCATCAATCATATTGAAGCATAAATAGATATAGTCACTTTTAGATTGAAATCTAAAGAGAAAGAATGAACCAGATATGAAACTAAATTTCAATCTCTAAAAGCTAATTTAGATCAAGAATATATCAAGTTGGAGACCTTTGTGATGTTTGAAAAGAGAACTGATGATATAGATAACATCTTGAGTAGTCAAAAATCTACAAGTGATAAGACAAGTCTTAGTTTTAAAGAAGACCAAAAGGAGGTAGCTAAAGTTAAGGAGAAAGATAATGAAGATAATAAGTAAAAATGGAAAGACCTATCAGATAGACTAATGATATGAGGTACTTTAATTAATTCAATAGTTATTATTATACATGTAATCTATTTGGTCATAGAGTAAGAGAGTGTAGAAGACCCTCTAAACATAAATATGCATGGGATTACAAAAGGAATTGCCATTCCAATATTTATGAAAGGAATCACCACTCCTAGAAGTATGTATAAGACTATTTTCTATAGTTATCATAATGTCATACACACTGAAATATTCTACCCTAATAGAGTTAGAAGTTCATAAAGCCAAAACAAGAGGTTTACAACCCCTAGAGTTGAAGAGATAAGGAAAATTAATGTGTGGAAACCAAATACAATAAAGGTTAGTCATAATTAGTCTAAAAACTCAAATAGACTATTTGCTATAATAGAACATACTTAAGATGAGAAATCAAGTCAAGAATTTTTGTTGTTAGCTTATATTTATTATTAAACATTTGAAAAGAGGTAAATTCGATAGTGCCAATCAATCATAAAATTATTCTTAATGATAATTAGTCTTGTGATAACATGGAAATCTTGGAATCTCCCTAGCTTGTGTTGTTTTAGTGCCCTATCGAAGGGGTGACTCCATTAGGATTTTGATAGACATTTTTTTAGTTATCAAAATATTGATGGATGCTTAATTTTAGGGGGTTGTAATTAATTTTTTGTATGTTTCTATCAGTTGCTAGTTGAGCATGACTTGTGTTTGAGAATTATGTTGATTCATTGTGAGCTCAAGTTGTGAAGTCAATTTGGGAGCTTGGTATCTATGAGTTCTTATTCGATTTTTGAGAGAAGTTTCTGAAGAGGAAGAATGAAGAGTTTCAAATTTTTTACTATGTATGATATTTTTTTATTAATGTAAAAGGGGGAGAAATTTCAAGAAGTAAGATTGACCAGATTGGGGGAGATAAGAGTGATCAATTTGAAGAATGTTTTACCATTAATGACAAAGAGGAATTTTGTTGAGAAGTGTAATCATTGATGTCAAGGATGATGTGATTGATTTTAGGATACATTTGGTGAAGATACATGATGAGTGGTATTTAAGGTTTGAGCCTATGTTCTTTATGTGACAAGGATGCTATGTGACAAGAGTAAGATGGAATTTAAAGGCAACCAAATGTCTCTTCTGTTGAGAGAAAATTTGAAGACAACCTAATAATTCATCTATTGGTTTATCCCACTATTTTTTTAGTGGTTTGAAATTCTTTTTTGATGAATTTTATTGCTTTATAACACTAAGGTAAGCTTGTTTGAGTACTAGTTCTTGAGTACATAGTGTTTTGAGAATCCTAGTCTAGACTCTGTGTGAAGGTATGCATAGTAAAGTTTGTTGAAGTAAGTAAGCACAAGATTGTGAGAGGTTATTTAGAATTATATGATCTTTTGAGTAATCTATAGATAATTTTATAAGTGTTTTAAGGTCATTTTCCATGTTTCAAGTACTTGAGAACCCTAGTCATAACACTAGTCATAATATGAAGAGACCTTGTGAGAAAGTATGAGTGTGATGACTTGGTGAGATGAGTAAAAAATGCATGAGTATTTTTATGAGGGTGATTGAGCATATATGTGAAGCTCTAGATCACTCATAAAAGTCTTAGAGTTATTTTATATTGGTAGGAACTATAGATCAAATCTGCAACTTGATCATTTTTAGACCCTACATCATCTAATGAGACATCATGATTTATTGTCAAGACACATGAAAGATGTATGATAATTTTTAAACATGTATGAGTTTTATTGAGTATGTAAGAGTGGTGGATAATTCATGGAAAGAGGAAAAAATGTTATTTTCAAGGCCTAATGTGATTTAAAGGTTATGTTCCAAGCAAACAAAGATAGACAGTGTGGTCTAATGAAAGGTTGTTATCATATTTCAAGATATATAAGCTCATATAAACATTTTCAAATGGTAAGGTATGTTGTTTCATGTTTGATCATGAAGTTTTAGGTAAAATTTGTAAATTAAAATAAATAAAAAGTGCTTTGAGGTATCTTGAGTGCATAAAATGAAGGGTTCTATGAGAAGAAATTTCAAGTGTTCATTGGCATGTGTAACCTTTTCATGCTAAATTAAGATACTAAGGAGAGATGATTAAGGGTCTTCACTAATAACTATAGTAATTGGTTTTGTATTTAAGGGGAAATAATTTATGGAAAATTATTATCACAAAAACCTCTCTAAAACCCTAAAAAAACCTGATGTCAAATACCTTGTTCAAAACAGTCTAGAATGGTCTCAAATGACTATAAAAACAAAAGTGCTAGTTTCTAAGAAATTTGATGTAAAAGTTATAGTTGACCAAGTCAAAGTATGAAGACTATTAGATGGAGAAGGTTGATAATTTTAATTGATGTCCATGGTGGTTTAAGGATAGGTTATATCCCTTAAGTTTTCTAAACTAATCATCGAAGATACCTAGTCACTAACAGGTCTAATGGTGGAAATAATGAAAAACCCAGACAAAAGTGAGAAGATGTTTAGGAATATGTTATCATGTAATATGGATGAAACCAAGTACATGGGTATTTTTTCATGAATTTTAATACATGTTCATATTTGATATAATTTTTAGATATCGGTGACTATAGTGAAAACCTTTCTCACAATTTGACCTATCTGGGGTAGATGAGATAGTGAGATGTAAGTTCATGAGATTGGGCTGAAACACCAATATTTTATATTTTATACTTTATCATGTTATATTTCCATAAAATAATTATATAATGGTCTCATAAGATCAACTAAATGTATTTTAAGTCATTTAAGATGTCTATATAGGTGTTGGAGGTCTAAGTCACCATTACTGGTCTTTAACGAAAATTGGTCATTCTCAATAAGCAAGTTGCATTGATGAGTTTGAAGCTTTATGCCCTGAGCTAAAGTATATAATGCACATGTTTTTTTGGGACTTATACACCATATAATTTTTTTTTAAAAGGTTTTATAGTTTGTGAAATTTATTGAAATGTTGAAGCCAAAATGGCTTTTCTTGATTTGTGTTGATTGTTTATAGTGAAATCACAAGATTAGTCTGTAAGACAATCATTTGACATTATACATTATGGATTTTGTATTTAGGAGTGGTATAGATATTTAGAAATATATTTTTAAATTATCAGTATTCATAAGAAGCGTTATTTTAGTAGTTAAAGATAAATTTATTCATGATTGGGCTTTGGAGTGTTCTAGCAATTCTAAGTGGGCTATTTGTAGAGAAGTGTTTGAGTCCTTCTGACTTGAGTTGTGAAGTCTAAATCACATGGTGCTTCTAATAAGGTCATAATTATTTTTAAAATATTATTTATTATCATATTGATAGGACTAAACTGTTTACATACTTCAATTTTATTTTGTAGACGTTCTATAGGTTCACCAACCTAAGTGTGAACAATACTAATGGTGTGCTTCAAGTTGTGGTTGGAGATAACATGTGTCATAAACTTAAGATGATATTATTATGAGTATAGTTTATTGGAATATGAATTTTTCCTTCTGTTTGTGGATTTTTAAAGTGTTCTAAGGAGATCAAAGGGTAATGTGTGCTAATAAAGGCCTAATTAAATTAGGTTTCCTTAAGGCCTAGAAGAGGTTTTGGTATTTCAAGTTGTGGATGACATATTATAATGATTTATTAATATATGAAACATGTTATAATACCTATTTAATGGGTAATTAAAGTGTATATTTCCAACCAAGAGGTATATGTGGAAGTGGCTTATATATATACAAGCCAATTTTAGGCCTATTCCTGTTTGTAGAGTGTAAACAACTAAAATAACATATTGTTGAGAAGAAGGAGATATTCTATAAAATAATAGGAGAGTGAAATATATGTGATGAATATTTCATATAGACTTTATGTATGAAAATCAAGGTCATATGACCTAATATAGTCAAGAAGAGGGCTAGTTTAAAAAAAGAGCGTAGAAGGTAGTTTGAGATTGATAAGAGTGTGAAGAATTGAAGAGGTGGTTATCATCATCTATTTGAGAAACAAGGTCTTCTAAAGGTGATAAATAGTTTTATATGGATGAGTTGGTGTTGATTCATCTAGGGGGTTGGTGCCTCCTTACAAGTGGTGCTTGTTAAAGCCTAGATGCGTTGCTTCTTAGCTAGTTGGGGTTGGTGCTCCATGTGAAGTTGGTGCTTTAATAAACTTAAATTTTGTCTTATAAGGTTGTATTCCATTTTTAGATATCTATGATTTTTCTTCACATTTAGGGTTTCCAAAATAAATGATGTGTCCTTATGTTTCATGCATATGTGGATATGTGTTTTTACTTACTGGATCTATATGTTTGATTGAAATATTAATGAATACGTAAGTGAATTCAAAGAAAATGTTTTGAAGAATAATTCACTTCCCTTTCCCACCCCCCATCCTCTCAATAATTTTGGTTCAAACACCATGTTGAATATATATCTTAAAAGAATGAGCTTAACTTTGTAGGGAATACAACATCATGCATTTATATAAAATCTCAACTATTTAATAGAAAAGGTAATAAACAAAAAAATATTGTCCACAAAGAAAGAAATACAACAGCCAACACTAATTAAGAGATAACAAGAATTTCTCTAATCGTTAAAGAAAACATACATGTAAACAATGGCTAGAAATCATACGTGTAAAAATATTTTTTATGAGTGTTTTAAAATGATTTACAATTATCAAATGTATTGAATTGAAGGGGTTATGTTTTTAAATTAAAACTAAATAAAAACATCTGTTATATTTTTTACTATTTATAAATATAAACATTAAAAAAGTCTAGATAGTTTTTAAATAGGGAAGAAGTGTTTGAACGAATAATTTTATGAATAAATATTAAATTTTCAAGGATTTTCAAAATTGGATATAAACCCAAGGCTCATTATTTTAATAGTGATCCATGGTAATTTATTCCTTTATATATGTTACCAAATATTATTATTTTATTTTAGGGTTTAATTATGTAAAGATTGATTATTACAAAAAGTGAATGAAATGATTATTGTAGATCTATTCATTTATAGAGGCATCTAACATATATTTTCTTTCTTTATTTTATGTTTTAAAAATTATATGTTAGATATTAATTAATGCATAAATAAAAATGTCATTAGGTTAATCATCAGTAATGAATATTGGCTCAAGCATAGTGAACATCATTATGTAATAGTAACATGTTTTGTTATTATTTTTACTATTATTGATATTAAGGAATTTTAAATATTATGGTTATTATAATATTATTATTATTACAATGAGCACATTAATGAGGAAAAGAATAAGTGGTTGTGTTATTTGGTATGAATAAAAAATAAATATTACATTTCCTTTAAATTCAAGTGCTTTAAGGGATTAGAAGACAATTGTTTTTAAACATACAAAGCCCATGTCACATATTTTTACTTAATATCATAAAATAAATACTATACTTTATAATAAATCGATCCTATCATTAAAAAGAAAATATAATATTCTATAGTAACATCCTAAATAATATTAAAATATTTTTGGATGCCAAACTTTATAATTATTTAAAAAATATGTGAATTTAACCAATTTTAATGGCCACATTAAAACAATTATTTTATTTAAGTGAATTTTATATTACATACTAATAGTTAAATATTTAGCAAACCTAACATTATTATTATATATATTAAAATATAAAAATTAAAGACTACATATAATCTAATCCCTACCTCTATTGTGAAAAAAATAGATTAAAAATACTAATGGAAATTATGTTATAGTTGTCAAAAGAAACCCAAGATATGAAATATGAAATAGTTTTTTGTATAGCTTTGTATTGTAATTTTATAGTAATAATATTTGTATGGGCATAGAGAAGCAATATCTTATATTTTTAGATTTATTCTCAGTGTAATACTTAGTGTTATTTTTGCTTTGGGTGTGCTTTCACACCACCCATATTTTATTTATTAAAAATTTAATATATGGAATGTGTGTGTGTGAGTTGGGGGGGGGGGAGGGGGGGGGTGGGGGTGATGGGCTTGGGGAGGGCCTTATGAATGATGCATAAGACTAGGTACATTTAGAAAATAGAATAATAATAATCAAGGTTGTATTATAACACATGATGTATGGTATTAGGTCAATTTAGAAAATCATATGAGAATAATGAAACACACACGCGCGCGCGCACGCGCACGTGTGTGTGTGTGTGTGTGTGTGTGTGTGTGTGTGTGTGTGTGTGTGTGTGTGTGTGTGTGTGTGTGTGTGTGTGTGTGTGTGTGTGTGTGTGTGTGTGTGTGTGTGTGTGTGTGTGTGTGTGTGTGTGTGTGTGTGTGTGTGTGCGCGCGCGTGCACGCGCATGCGTGCATATGTATGTACACACACACACACACACACACACACACACACACACACACACATGTACGTGTATATGTATGTATGAATACTTATATATATGTATGGATGCATGCTTGCTTTCTTTATTATTATCATCCAATTTTCTAAACTAGTGTAGTCATCCTTTTACATTTGCCTCATACCCATTTTTAATGATAATATTGACACATTATACCAAAATGGTAAGGATATGGAAACTTGAAATTCATATAAGTAGTCAAGTGTATACCAAAATGGTAAGGATGGGGAAACTTGAAATTCATATAAGTAGTCAAGTGGGAAAACATGTTTTACATTTTTTTGTTCCTATAATTTGAGAATATGTGTCGAAAGTATATGGATAAGATAAGTGGATATATCAATCTTACAAGGTTTCATATTAATGAATAAACAAACAAATATTTGGTTTCCATGAAATTATGAGGGATTTTATTGATAAAATATGTCCACACAAGTAATTTCAAAACATAAGGTAATTCCAAACAATCCTCAATTTTTAGATAAAGTAATAAATGGCAATTTTATGTTCGATGGTTTTAATATACATTACAAAAATAAACTATATTGGACATTAACCTAAACCCCAATTGATATTCAACCCGTGTTCTATTCTATTTTCTAATTTTTAAAATGGATTCAAAGCGTCTAGGCATCATGCAACTAGACATTCACAACAATTTTGTGGAAAAAATATAAAAATATACCTAGTTATATATTATTCCTTTGGTATAACCCAAGTTTCCAATGTTGACGTTATTTTCCTTAGGTTTTTGATATGACATGTTTTTTGAAGGATACGATGGCTGAGGGGATATCTTTTTGCAAACACACATGTTATTTGTTTGCTTGGATGTGTAAAAACGTGATATGTTTCAATTGTTTCTAATATTAATCTAAGGTTTAACTTTTGATATAAGATGAATTATCAAAAATAAATACTTACATGTTAACTAGGTACTTACATTGTTCTACACACTTATAAAATTAGCATGCACAATTACTATGAAATATTTCATTGAATCAACTATTTATATGTGAGGAGGCTATCTACTAAGAGAAAATAAACTAATGGTTTTATGGTCATATTTACATTTTGTAGATGTAAAATACATTTTTTTTAAGAGACCATAGTATATGTTAGTGTCTTAACCTTTTAGGAATTTTATGAATGCAAATCCTATGTTTGATTAAAGAGATATGTAGACTAAATTAGAGAAATAATATGTATTAAGTAAACCCACTAATTTTTTATAGAATTCACTAGCTTTGACATTTCTAAAAATGGTAATAAGAAGCGCTAATAAAAATTTAGTTGGAAAACCCCTGATATATATGATCTATGATCTATAACATGAGATGGATGTTGGTATGAGAGTCATAAACTAGATACCTATGTGAGAACCCCACCTAGATAGTAGAGCCATAATTGGATAGTAGGACCATTATTAGTAAAGTATTGGTAGTGTCTTGATATTGGTGGTAGTGTCCTCGATGTAGGGTTATCTCGAACTTCTAAGTACACCTATGTCTAGATATCTAGTGTTTATTACTATGTGCATGAGTTTTGGAACCAAGTATTATGAATGTAATAACTGATTTGTTGTGCAAGTCCTATTGCTTCATATGACTAGGGAATGAGCTGAAAAATGTGTTCACTAGTAAGGTAGGATAGACAACATCATCATCTTGCTTTAAAGATAATTGTCTACATACCATCACTCCAAATAGGGATCAAGCCTAATGTAGTTCTCCCCACCTAAGTATTGGTAGAAGTTTAAGTGATGTTACTATGATAGTGTCCTTGAGTTCCTTGAATGTGATTGATACAGGAAATCTAGATAATCTAAGCATAGGGATGCTATAGAGGGTAGTATGTAGAAGTAGGTAATAATGGTGATTGATAACCTTAATTGTGCTCAATTTGTTTCATGTTTGAATGTGTATTTTACATATGATTTCCATCTAGTGGTTAGAGTGATAAATTTCATGTATTTATAATATTCTATTGCTTTTAAGGATGATGAAAGATGTATAGGCTAACCTTAGGAGAATTTAGTTTTAAAATATATATGTTTGGGAAATTTAGGGAAAATGACATTAACACTATTTTGGGAACACTATCACCATGTGGCATAATTGTCCTTATTATGGCACTATTATGTTGTTGATAAAACACTAGGCAAAAAGGGAGAAGATTAAGAAATGAATGTTTGGGACTACCTTGGATCTAATTAGTGATACTTATGGTCTACACAAAGGCTGGATAAGTGTAATATTAGGCTTTATGATAGATATAGGGATAAGGTAGTGATAGGTTGTCTCGAGAAGCACTCTTAGCATTCAAATACTACTGTTGGGTGGTTAATTTTTTCCTCCTTTATTCTATAAGTGAATCAAAGTGAAATGAATAGAATAAAGGAAAAAGAAGCATACCTAGACTCACCTAGGAAATGAAGCTCATGAAGTTAAATATGAGTATGTGAATTTGATTTTGCATATTGGAGCATGATCCAATGCATGTCCTATAAATGAAATGTGTATAAATCAATCCTTAATCAAGACATATCAAAAGTAAAATACTATATTTTGTAAAGATGTAAAACTAAATAAAACTGAGTAAAGAGGAAAGGAAAAAATACACTTCATTGGGTATGTGAACCAATTCATGAACCTAGTGACAACCTATGTGTGTGCATGTATATAGTGATCAATTAATGAATAGCTTGGAACGAAATGATAGATTTCTCAATCCTCATGTGTGTGTGTGTCTCAATAACACAATATGGTTTTAACTCCATCATTTCCCAGCTTTACTTGTTGGATCATGATCTATAAATAGCTTGGATTTGAATGATAATGTGTCGAACCTTCTCATGTGGATGGCTAAAGAACTCAAGTAGGCTATGAATACAAAACTGACCATCCATGTAGAGTACATGCATCTAAAACTAAATTGTGTGAAGTACAATAAATGTATAATTGAGTATATCTAAATGTGTATGTCGGCTCTATGGCCACTCGAGTATATTAGGAAGCTTTGGGCCACTAAAAAATCCAAACTACTAAAGATAGAGTAACGGATGGAACTTGTGACAACATGGAATATGATTTTGAGTGTATACAATGTAGAAAATGACATGGAATTTATCATTCCATTTGATCAAATAGTGTGTAACTAATCATATGAAAATAATGTACCGTTCACATACCCCCAAATTGATTTCTAAGTATATGTATTTTGGATTGAGTTGTAATAAATTGTATCTATGTATCTAAACTAAATATAGGAATGGTCATGCCATTCATGATGGTCCCAATCAGAGTAAACTGACATGAATCTGAGCTGAACTAGTATGAAATTGAGCAAAAATTGACTATAATTGATAAATATGTAATTGGATATATATCAACATATACTTCACATATTGTACTATGCTGTGTAATATGAGGTATTTTAAATTTCAGGCTACTAGATAGTAGCACCTTGTCACACTAGTGTGCCATGCAATTTTAGGTTTTGTTAGTCCTATAGTTGGAGAACAAGTGTCCAAAAATTTGGTGGATAAGGTAAGTGGATAATTTTAGGAATTAGTCCTAACATGTCATGTCCCCTTTTTAGTTGACATCTTTAGAGTTGAGGATTAGTCTATTATGCGACCTTCGTAGCCTGATAGGATGGATAGAGTGTCATAATGGAGCTTGGCTTGGCTTCGATTAGCAAAATTTGTTTCAGTTGGCATTCATTTGGGCTTTTTTTAGGCACTTTTATCTGAGCTCTATTATATAGGAAATGTTAGCGTTCAACATAGCATCCTTGTTATGGCATGATCATATTCAGAATCATTCCCTGGTTCACCAACTTCAGATGGTTCGAGGATCCGACATGTATTGAGGGAGATATTAATATTTGATTGATTTAATCAAATATTAATTATTTAGCATTTTTTAATTGAGAAACCCTAATTATTAATTATGAAACCCTAATTAGGGCAAGTGTATCTTTTTGGAGGATATAAGGGTTTCTTATTGGAGGGAGGCAAATTATTCATGGAATGAGATTATGATTATTGATTTTTGCTAAGAATTCTTCTTAGAAGACTGAGCCAAGGGTTCCAGTATTCTATTTGCATTGAAGTACGCCCACTCTTCAGTGTGTGCGATTCAGAGGCTGTGAAATATCAACTGATCTATTACCGGTTTGAGAGGTAACTTCATACAAAAGTTGTCACAGAGCTTTCTAGGTATTTATTTTATTAGAGTTTGATTCAGTAATTGTTCAGAATAAAGATCTTTTGTATTAGGCTATATTTGTTCAGATCTTGAGTACAACATACAGGCCACATTATTTTCCATTAGCTTTTGTATGAGATCCGTACAGATCTGTACAAATCTATACCATTCTGTGTTAGGCCGAAAAGTGCCACAGGAAGCACAGAGACCGACATCGGCAGTCTAGTGACTGACATCGATCGACTCAAAAACTGACATCGGTAGGATATCGACCGATGTCGGCCAACCCAGGTTGTCAGAGACCAATGTTGACAGTTTTCACAGTGTTATACCACCGACAACGACAGTATAACTGACGATGCTGACTATGTTTTTAACACAACAACCCGAGACAGACCAGATCCAGGGTTTATTTCTAGTTTGAAGAAAATATAGGTTTTTAAGATAGTATTTTAATATTATTTTATATGTATGATAGAGGACTTCTATTGTAATCATCTGGATGAATAATACGATCATTGATTTGCTAGTTAAGAGATTATACTGTGGTTTATTTATTTTTATTTGGAAATTATTTTGCAAAAATTGCAATTTGTTCTTATTTCATACAAAAAATCAGAATACACAGAGAAGCCATTCAGAGCTTAATTCTACTTGGGTTATGATACTTCGAGAGTTTGTTTCTCATGGGTTCTTGACTATGGTATTTGTAATCTTGGAGTTTGTTTGAGTTTCATTTGCCAGTTTGATTATTGATTCCTCTTGGTCATACTTCAGAGGATATTGCAGGAGCTTGTGTTGATTGTCATCAGTATAGATCATGACTACATTTGGGATCCAGGTGGATTGATTGGTTTATTGTTCTGAGATTGCTTGGGGACAAGCAATTTCAGGAGGGGCGGATTGTCATGTCTCCTTTTCAGTTGACATCTTCAGAGCTGAGGATTAGCCTATTATGCGACCTTCGTAGGCTGATAGGATGGATAGAGGGTCATAATGGAGCTTGGTTTGGCTTTGATTAGCAAAATTTGTTTCAGTTGGCATTCATTTGAGATTTTTTTGGGCACATTTATCTGAGCTCCTATTATATAGGGAATGTTAGCATTCAGTGGAGCATCCCTGTTATGGCATGATCATATGCGGAATTAGTCCCTGGTTCACCAGCTTCAGATGGTTCAAGGATCCGACATGTATTGAGGGAGATATTAATATTTGATCGATTTAATCAAATATTAATTATTTAGCATATTTTAATTGAGAAACCCTAATTCTTAATTATGAAACCCTAATTAGGGCAAGTGCATTTTTTGGAGGATATAAGGGTTTCTTATTAGAGGGAGGTGAATTATTCATGGAATGAGATTATGATTATTGATTTTTACTAAGAATTCTTTTGAAAGGACTGAGCCAAGGGTTCCAATATTTTGTTTGCGTTGAAGAACGTCCACTCTTTAGTGTGTGCGATTTAGAGGCTGTGAAATATCAGTTGATCTATTACCGATTTGAGAGGTAACTTCATACAATAGTTGTCACAGAGCTTTCCAGGTATTTATTTTATTAGAGTTTGATTCAGTAATTGTTTAGAATAAAGATCTTCCGTATTAGGCTATATTTCTCCAGATTTGGAGTACAACATACAGGCCACATTATTTTCCATTAGCTTTTGTATGAGATCTGTACAGATCTGTACAAATCCATACCGTTCTGCGTTAGGCCAAAAAGCGCTGCAGGAAGCACAGAGACCGACATCGGCAGTCCAGTGACTGACATCGGTCAACTCAGAAACTGACATCGGGAGGATATGGACCGATGTCTGCTGACCCAGGTCGTCGGAGACTGACATCGGTAGTTTTCACAGTGTTATACCACCGACAATGGCAGTATAATCGACGTTGGTGACTGTGTTTTTAACACAGCAACCCAAGACGGACCAGATCCAGGGTGTATTTCTAGTGTGCAGAAAATTCAGGTTTTTAAGATAGTAATTTAATATTCTTTTATATGTATGACAGAGGACTTCTATTGTAATCATCTGGATGAATAATACGATCATTGATTTTCCAGTTAAGAGATTATACTGTGGTTTATTTATTTTTATTGAATTTATCTTGCAAAATCGTATCTTTATTCATGCAAAATATCTAAAAAGCAAAATACAGAGAAATAGTCAGGAAATATCCAGTTTCAGATTTGAAGGAAACCAGGGGACATTATAGTGGTATCAGAGGTATCAGAAGGGGACATTACAGTGGTATCAGAGCTTTTGTTCTGGTATCAGAAGGGGACATTACAGTGGTATTAGAGCTTTTGTTTTGGTATCAGAAGGGGACATTACATAACATGAGTATATTATTGAGTTTTATTATTATTGATTTGATTATGCAAATCACATAGCATGAAATAACATAGAATATTGGTTGTTAGAACAACCAATCCTAAATTAGTGTTAAGGTTATTTGTTAGTTTTGAATTGTTAACAACTAACCTATTTTTATAAGTATTGTTAGAAACATTTATTATGTATTGTAATGAATTGATTAATAAAATTATGTTATGCTGACAAAGCACAATATTGTGTGCTTCTGTGCATTCAAAGCCTATGGTTCTTCACCAAAATGGGGTAGCACCCACATCTAGTATTAAAGTAGGCTTTTTCTATACTCTCTACTTTCTATTCACCTATCTATTGCAGCACAATGACTTGATGGCTACGCAGTGAAGACGACATGCAAATGCCATACGTGCTCATCTACTCCTTGCACACCGCCAATGGTCTAGCAGTGTAGACCACATCTGACCCTGTTGGCTTCATCACTCATCCGAATCTTCCTCTCAAGGTTGCACCCTGTTCAGCTCTATTCATTGTTTTCATACCATTCTATCCACTATTTGCATACAAGAAAAAGAAAAAGAAATAAAAAAAAGAAATAGACACACAAAAATAATCATATCTTTTTCGTTTGTTAATGAAATTTAACGATTCAAACTTCTGTGGAAAGCTGAATAGCAGGAGAATAAGATCCAGAAATGGTTTTAACAAATTCCTAAAATTTTGAGAGTAATTTTTCACGCAAAACAAAGCATCAATGAGATTTTCAGAAAAATAAAGTTGAAGAAAGAGAATAAAAGTAAAGAAGAATAATTTTTTAGAGCTGTTTGCTTCCAAGAATCTAAAAAATTAAAAAAAATATACAGAAGATTTAAACAACACGGATCTGATGCACGAGCTCCACATCACATCCCGATTAGTGTTCTCTGCTATCTTCGGTGATTCAACATGTATCATCCACGACACCTATATCTGCGGCATTCCTGGGTCCATCTGCATCAAAACCTACTACTCATCTCAACCTCCAGGTCGTCTTCAGGCCTGTTGAAATGTCAAATCGGCCTGTCTTACTCTCAGCAGACCTCAACGTAGTCTTTAGTCTATTGTCGTGCTACCCTGGTAAATCCATTTTGAAACGGCGACCATTAGGCTTTTGTACCGGTGAATGAAGATTTTTAGGACTCATTTATTATTTTCGATTTGTTTTAGATTTGGATATAACTTCATGTCCATAGTGTTTTTTTATACAATTTTAGTTTATTAAATCTTTTGGTGGCTGGTTTTTTAGATTTATAAATTTTTAAAGCTTTCATGGTATTATATGTATTTTGTAGTATAGTTTCATTATATTATTATTATTTTTAATTTTTTTGGTAATGAATTTGTTTTACGTTATAGTTTTGTTTTATTTTATTTATTATTTTAGTATTATGGAAAGTTTTGTTTCGTAGTTTTAGTTTTAAAAAAAAGAGTTTTAGTTTTTAAGTTATATAGTTTTTATTAAATGTCCATTGATTTTTTTCTAAGTTCGATTTTATAGATTATTTTATACCATTTTTATGTTAATGTGATTTTTTATTTTATTAGTTTAAATTCTTTTAGAAATTTATAAATATTAAGTGTTTTGTTTTTTTGAGTCTATATCATTTTTGTCAAAAATAAAGTGGTCGATTATTTTTTAAGTCATTTATTCATTTATATCTAGAGTCGAGTTCTTGTTGTCTTATTTAAGTGTGTGTTATTGTCCTTGAGTCACAAGATGTCAAATATGTTTTGAAAGGCACCTTTCAATAAAATAGGTTTCTAATTTAAAAAAAAATTATATATTTGTAATCGAATGCATTATTGGTTGAAACCCACATTCAAGTTTTCCACTCTATGTTAGAACTAACAGGTAGGAATTAGTCCTAACATGAGCATATAATTGAGTTTTGTTAATAGTGATTTAATTATACAAATTATGTAGCATGAAATAAATTAGAATATTAGTTATTAGAACAACCAATCTTAAATTAGGGTTAAGGTTATTTATTAGTTGTTAGAAACTAACCTATTGTTAGAAGTATTGTTAAAAACATTTCTTATATATTATAATGAATTGATTAATCAAATCATGATATGTTGACAAACCAAAATATTGTGTGCTTCTGCACATTTAAATCCTCTGGCTCTTCACAAAATGGGGTAACACCTACAGATAAGCCATCCTTACAAGCAATCATATTAGTCAATAAAGAAAGCAATGACGAGGGATTTTAAACACTTGAAATATAATAAAATGAACTTATTTTCTATCGATAAATTTTGTTTCCCACGAAAATAAAAATCTCAACCCATAATTTTAAAGAAAGTTGCTTACAAAATTACCCTGTAAATATTGTGTTTTTGTGTTCTATCAATATCTATGTTCAATACCCTAACACCATATTTCTTATGAATTAAAATGTGTTTGTAGGTTATTTTTCCTAAAATATTGTTTGTGGGATAATTTAAGATCTTGATAACCCCATGGGTGTAGGCAATTTCAACATTGGGCTCAATGGGATTATAGGTGCAATTATCAAGAATATGGGGATAATAATTTTACAAGTGCACATAACTCCAAGTCCCTACAGAAGGAGTAAGTAGTATCATAATTGGATGCACACATAGTATGCATAACTTGGATTGGATGTCAAAAATAAAGAACATAATAGTTGAGAATAAAATGTCATGCTCTAATATTATTAACATGTTTAGATAAATTTATACTGTAACAAAATGATTCATAGTAGGGTAATGGTGTCAAGATTAGACTTCCCTTCTAATATTTCACCTTGATAATTAAAAAATACATATTAATTGACTGTTACAAGTTGGGAAATTTATTTCAAAATATTTAGATTACTTCGTAGGTATAAAACCAGTCAGAAAATTATTAATCAAAATTTAACGTGTCAAAAAGAATTGGGAAAGTAAATATAAATACCTGGTAATGAGCAAGAAACCTATAATGCTAAAACAAACAACCAAATGAGATGGTTTGATAATATTATTAAAACACATGTTACTTATTCACTTCATATTTAGGAATATTAATGAAATTATTTGAGAGGTATCTTACTAAATAATTCATGGATTTTAACTTGACCCCTTCCTTTTTTGATGTGAGATATTTGTTTGTAGTCAAGATCAACTTTCTTAAAGACAAGTAACTTCATCAATAAATTAAACAATTTTTTTATATCTAAAGATTTTTTATCATATCATTTATGAAATTAATAAATGTAAGAGATATATAATTTAATCCAAAGTTTTTTTCAATAAATGATATTAAATATGCAATAATTATTATACGAACACACTATGGCCCCTTAACTATGCATTATAAAATAAGTTTATCATTATTTGCTTGACATGATGTAAACCTATTACAACACAAAATAAACTTAAAAATGATATAAATCTCTCATAATATTTTTATTAGATCTGAGAGCCATATTCAATGGTTCTACATGAATATTACCCTTTCCTCTTATTTTCTTTCTTACCATCAGCCATTCTCTCCCTTCCCCCGAATCTAGAAATATGGGAATGGAGACATTTGAGTACATCAATTGGTTTTTGATTCAACAATGGGACAAACAATCAATCACCTTGAACATTAGCTGAATAAGTGTGATTTAAAGGAATCTGAACCACCAACCCTTTGTGAGAATTAAGAATTCCATTTTTATTTTCTACCACAAATTCATTCTTCAGGAAAGATAAAAACTCCTTAACCGAAGACTCTACACAAGCATCTATATTATAATGGTTAAGATCCACTACTTCCATAGGGGTTTTTTGGACCCCATTAGGGCCTTCAATTTCATCCTCACATTCAATAACAACTTGAAATTTTTTTTGTTCAATCCCAATGTCCTTCCACCAATTAATTTGCATTTTTGTGCATAATAATTAGACAATCATTGACTAAATGCATAATTTGAAAATATCATTAAAATTTAAAATGTGCTCATTTAATGTTAAGAGTTTTATAACAATATATGTCCCTAAATTCAAAATCCACATGTGTAGGGAGCTCCTTAGAGATATCTACATTTACAAATATGCGAGAAAAAGTAGGATGTACCATTTTTTTTATTACAACATCAACATCCAAAATTATCCAATACTATTTCCTATGGCACTAAACACAATATCATCCCAAAATTGAGGAAGAAGTTTAGGTAACCATTTACAAATTGGTTTTATGTTAAAAATTTATATTTAAAGGTTGAAATGTGGATGCTAGGGCTTAAAGAAGTGAATATGATTATCTCATCTCAAGAAAAAATCATTGAAAATAACCTTTTTATCTTTTACAAGGGTTTATTTCAGTCTTACCTTTAACTAAATTAAGCCAATTTTTTAAGATCCATTTGTGAAGGGATGGAAGAAATCAACAAAAATAATTGAATCTATAGAGCTTACCATAGATTGAGAGCCTATCTTCCCTCTCCAATATCACCTCCATATCTTCTTCTTATTTAAAGTAGAGTACAAGACTAAATTTTGTAGGAGTTAATGGAATATGCATATTTATTGTAATCATCTCAAATAAGGTGGGTCATCAACACTCCATTAAATTCCCCATGTTTTCTTTATAAAACCATCTATTCTGTTTCAAACCCCAAATTCCACTAGAACGGGGTCACACCTTATAATTTTTTTAAGAAATGTAAATTTTCATCAAAGACTAGATGTAGTAACCTTGCCAATTGTAACTCTTTATAATTCCATTCAGTGGTGCACATGTTAATCCTTAGATATAACTATCATTGATCCTTGATTTACAACATCCATTATGTTCTCATCATTCCTTGCCTTTAGAATCATCATCTACAATACTATTAGAGTCCCCCCTAACTAATTTATGATGTAAATCCTAACTAAATTGGAGATAAATAAGTTCAAAACCATAACCCTATTTTTCTCCCCATTGGGAATGGGAGTCATCATTTTTATCTTCAGAGTAGTTCCGAAAAACATGTCTTCTCTACTTGTGAAAGGGGAAAACATTTATGTTTCCATTTACTAAGTTTCTTAAAATAAGGTGTAATTTTATTAGAAATCAAGTTTTACTATAGATCCTTATTGTATGACATATCATTTATGTTTCCATACCATGAGTTTGAAAATGATATGAAATTTTATAATAAATAATATTTGGGTGTAATATGGAATTAAAACAATAAACCATTTTAATAGATAAAAAATAGATTATGGTTTGTAATGGAATAGAAACAGTACAATTAAACTACATATTATAATTAATAAGGCATTACAAGATTTATGATTATTTAACATAATGATATTCAAGGTTGTCCAAGGGCATATTTTATTTTGGTCAACACAAAAAATAGTGTTAAAGCATTACGAAAGTAGTAATCACTCACACTTCTCTTGAACACTCTTTAGATATAAATATAAATTTCTAAGGTGAGACCAATCAAATAATTATAAAATTTAAACTCCTTTCTAGTCAAAGATCTATGACTAAATATTCTTCAAGATTATATATTTAATAATAAAATCATTTAGGGTGAAGGAATGAATCACATTATGAAATCACACTATTTTTAGCTTCCCATTTGTAGAATATATACTCCCAAATTCTATATAGATTCAAATATTATGTAGTCCTTTGGCTCACCAATTACAATTTGAGTTTCTCCATTCAGATTGTATTTATGGCATGTGTCTAGACATATCTCCAATACCATTTTGGATGTGTTTTTTTCATGCCATTCGTATAGACCACATTCAATATTAAAAACTAGTATATGTTATACATGAAGCAATGTAAAAGTTAAAGAAGAAGACTAAAATATTGAAATAAATTTTCTACAGGCCCACTTGCATGTATGCATAATCTTTTGACTTTCATACATTATAATTAAAGTAGTTAAGTCCACTTTTATGTTGGACACCATTTTATATTATCTATATTACTTTGTGGACAACGGTGTCTATGTTTGTGTATAGTATACATGACTTGTAGTCAAACGACCTTTATAAACTAAAAAATTAAATGTTTTGAGACTTTTAAAATTTCCTTACACTACTCCTTTCAATTAAATATATGAATTCATGGTGAAACAATATTGACAAGAAGAATACATGGATTAGTGTTGACCATATATAATTGCATAGGAGAAATATCATGACAAATAATGTCTAGGATACATTTTGATAGAGTTGTTGGATATGCAAAGGAATAAGTGTTGCTACTAAGTATTTTACTTGAAAATTTGTATTAAAAAAAAATACATTTATTTGATTTCAAATCCAATAATAACGGTGCATGTTGTTATTTTTTTGTTAACTTACATTCATTGGCTTTATAGGAAGAAATGTAATGGAAATCTACTATACCAAACACATTAAATAAAATTATAAATTTAAAATGTATGAAATTAATATTGTTACGATTAATTACTATTGTTAAATGATAAATTTAAAATGACCCCCATTTGTTTACCTTCAATTACGTGCATGTTGTTTTTTATTAGGTAACTTACATTGTTTGGCTTCCTATAAAAATAAAGATGTAATGAAAATGTATTATGCCCAACACATTAAATCAATTAAATGTTTAATATTCTACTATAAGAAAACAAAATGATGTTTGGAATTAAAAATATTATAACTAGTTATACTTTTTGAAATATAATTTTAAAATTAATTTCATTTGTTTGATTTAAAATTCAATGATAAATTACTATCAGAGTTGTTGCCAGAATTTGGATAATGCAAATGAAATGGACACACGATCACATGAGATGAAACAAGTGCATGCCGCATAGATGCTAAAGCAATTTGAAATTATACAAGAAGATAAATTGCACAAGACAAAATAGAGAAAACCAAAATTTTATTAACATGAGATGGCCAAAGTGATGAATACATATAGGAGAGCACGTAAGTAACTCCTCCACAAAAGGTGGCCAAGGCACCCCAAGAATAGACTGTAACTCCTCCATGAAAGGTGGTGACAAGTTGATAAGAATAGAGAAGTAACTCCCATCAAGGGAATTATTTATGACATTCTTATACAACCTATGACACATCTATGACACACATCTCCACATAAGCTAGCCTGTCCCACGAATGTAGGAAAACTCCATGTATGCACAAAAATACAATTTCCCTAATTAAAAAATAGGGAAAAAAAAATCTACACTAATACCCCCCATAAACGTAGCTTAGGTGGGCAGTGTGGAAATAAAAAATGGGTCCCAACAACTAGGCCTAATGAGGTACCCATGTACAAATGCAATCTCCCATACGATAGAGAAAAGGAGAAAACCTTTAGGAAAAAACTCCGATGCCCGTCCCCCCCCCGGCTCCCCCCCCCCCCCCACCAAAAGAGAGACATAAAAGAAAGAAGAGGCTAGTCGCCCCCCCAAAGATAATGCTGCTGTAGATATGGACCGCACCCCAAGAAGAGCTCATAGATGAATGAACTTGATCTCAGTAAAAGGTTTGGTGAAGATGTCTGCAACCTGATTTAAAGATTAGCAAAATATCAAGTCAATGACCTAACTATGAATAAGCTCCTAAATGAAATGCATGTGATTCTCTATGTGTTTGGTTCGCTGGTACTGAATTGGATTCTTGTAAATATGAATGGTACTCTAGTTGTCACAATAAATGATGGTGGGCTACCTGATAGGAATGCCAAACTCAAAAAGAATCCCTTGAAGCCAAATAGCCTCAGTAGCTGCATTAATAGCTTCCATGTACTCTACCTCTGTGGATGATATAGTAATAACATTCTCCTTCTTGCTAGACCAACTTATAGGACTAGAACCTAGAGAAAAACTGTAACCAAAAGTGGACTTGCGAGTCTATGAATCGCTAGCCCAGTTTGAATATGTATATCCATCCAAGTCAACCTCTATACCAAATCTGTAATGAATCTCGTATCTATGTGAACCCTGTATGTAATGCAAGATCCTCTTAGCTGCTTCCCAATGCAGCTCATTCAGTTCTTACATCAATTTGGAGACAAGTCCCACTGTATATGATATGTCAGGCCTGGTGTGAGTCAAGTAGATGAGATTGCCAATAAGTTATTGATACTGAGTGGCATCAACCAATGGTGAAGAAAATTTAGCCTCAAGCTTGACTCCTGATAGAAAGGGAGTCAGAGATGGATTGTAATTAGTCATGTGAAACCGAGCCAATAAGTCTAGAGCCTACTTAGGTTATGGAAGAGAAATCCCTGAATCTGACTATGAGATCTCCATGCCAAGGAAGTAGTGCAAAAAATTTAAGTCTGTCATATCAAATCTATCTTGGATAGATGCCTTCACCACTACAATAGCTGATGAAGAAATCTCGGTGATCAAAAGGTCATCAACATATATAACCGAAATCAAGAGCGAATCATCCTACTACAGAAGTAGACATTGGGGTTAGAATGGAACCTAGTGAAACCCATTGTGAGAAGGAAGGAATCCATCTTGGCATACCAAGCCTAAGGGGCATGTTAAAGGCTATAGATAGATTTCATAAGTATTCATACTAAGGAAGAATCTTGAACAAATCCTGGTGGCTACTCCATGTAGATCTCCTCCACTAGGTCTCCATGAAGAAAGGCACTCTTCACATCCATCTGGTGCACATCCCAACCATGTGTAGCAGCAATAGAAAATGTGAGTTAGATAGAATTCATCTTTGCAATAGGTGCAAAGGTCTCTGAGTAGTCAATGCCTACCACCTGTGAGAAACCCTTGGTGACCAATCGTGCCTTGTATTTATCAACTGACCCATTTATTGCAAACTTGGTCTGATATATCCACCTACATCAAACCATCTTTCTTCCCTTAAAAAGTGAAGTTAAATCCCAAGTGTGATTTTTGATTAAGGAAGAATATTCTTCCTCCATAGCATTATCCCACTCAGGTACCCTTGATGCCTCTTGAAAAGTCTATGGATCTAAAACTGAAGCAAAAAAGGCACGTGGATCTCTCTAAAAATCCCCCTAGTATGTCTGTCATCTGCAGGATCTCTTGCCCATGTGCCAACACTCTCAAGTGTTTTTCTAGCCCAAAGTGGCCCAGAAGTGGGCGAGTCAGTTGCTAACTCCTCATCCTCTGACTGACTAGAGGTGGATGACTATGGATCACTGTTTGAAATCAAGAAAGAAGATGTCTCTGGCTTGAGAGCCTGCTGTGGCTAATCTGAATCTAATTAGGAATCATCATGAAGAAGTAGATCCAATGAGGGAGAAGAAGTGACAAGTGTTGAGTCTCTTGGACTCCCTTGAAAATGGACACTTCTCTTGATGAACAACTCATGAGTGATGGGATCTAGAAGGCAATACCCCTTAATACTATTTGGATATCCTACAAAGATGCAAGGCTTGGATTGATGTTCCATAGCTTTGCATTTCTTCTTTGGTATGCAGGCCATGGCTGGGGATTCAAAAACCCTAAGGTGCTCAACGTCAAGTTTCCTTTTATGCCAAGCTTCAAAGGGTGTTATCCCTTTCAAAGCTTTGTGAGGAACCCCATTTTGAATGTAGCAAGCATAATTGATGGCTTCAGCCTAATACTGTGGTGCTAAGGATTTGGAGTGAATCATACAGCTACCCATCTCTTTTAGGAAACCTATTTTTATGTTCTACAACCCCATTCTGTGAAGGACTATAAGTGACTATGCACTAAAAATCAATCCCCTCTGTGGTACAAAACTACTCAAACCTGTTACTGACATACTCCCCTCCATTATCATTTTGAAGAACCTTGATGTATTTCTCACTCTATTTCTCAACAAGAGCCTTGAGGTCTAGAAAATTTTCAAACACTACAGATTTTTATTTGAGAAGATATATCCAAGTGTACCTAGTGAAATCATCAATAAAAGTGAGGATGTACTCGGCCTTTGTGAAAGATGGTTTGGGAAAGGGTCCTGATACATCACTGTGGACTAACTCCAAAGGTTGTGAATCCCTCCAGGCTTTGCCTTTGTCAAATTTTCCTTCGGGATGCTTCCCATGGGAGCACCCTTCAGAAAGTCCTTTTGAGAATTGGACATGAGGCAAGCCAATGACCATGTCATTATTGCAAAGTTGTTCAAGGTAGCGGTAGTTAAGGTGGCCAAACCACTCATGCCACAATTTGATAACTCCATCTAAATGACTTAGCAATGTTGTTGGAGAAGAATCAGGTGCAAAATGTGAGAAGGTGTATAACCTTGCTTGGTGATCTGCGCTACCCACTGCCATTGTAGTATCACTATGCAACTCCTTGATAGCCACTGAACCTAGTGAAAACTCAGCTCTCATGCCCTGACCAATGTGAGTGATTTGGTACATTGATAGGAGATTGGTTCAAAGAGAAGGAACACTTATAACATTATTGAATGTTCCTCCTTCCATTTCAACTAACCCTCTCCTAGTAATAAAAATTGATGTGTCATCACCCAAACTAATTGAAGTCATGCTACAAGGCTCTAAAGATGAAAACTCAACTAGTGAAGAGCCCATGCGGTGAGAAGCTCTCAAATCAATGATCCATGATGATGTAGAAGCTATAGTAGCTACAAGGGCCTTGACCTTTTCTTTCTCCTTACCCTTACCTTTTTTCTTTGTAGAATCTTGGGTAGATGAATTCTGCTTGATTGACTTAGGAAGACCTATGTTGTGCTTCTTGAGAAGATGAGTTAGGTGATCTATTTATTTCTTCATGCATTTGTGTTCATCATGCCCTATATTTTTACGATAGGCACACTTAACCTTCTCCTTCTTAGGTTTAGCATTGGAAGAGGAAGTCTCAGTGTTGTTTTTGGCAGGATTGTTGTTTTCTTTCTTCTTCTCCTAGTCCTTGTTCTTTTTCTTCTTCTCCTTTGTTGAAGTCTTATCCTTAACATTTCTACCTATCAAATTTTGGGGTTGAGCAGAATTAATTTTGCCCATTTGAATTAGCTTATCTTGCTCCCTAGTCAAGTTGGCAATGAATGAATCCAAAGAAGGCATTTTCCATGTAGTGCCAAGGGCACTTTTTGTGGCATGGAAAGTGGAGACAAAGACTGAATAGCTTAGACCTAACTTTGTGAGAATAGAAAGGATAATTTGATCATATTTCTCCTCTATCCCACATTATTTCAATTGCAATTTAAGGGCCTTAAACTTAGTGAAGAAGTCCTGTAGGGTGTCAAAGTTGCTAGGACTTAGACTTATGAGTTCCTTTTCAAGATCATGGCCTCTCATCTCATCAAGCTTTCCAAATAAAAGTTCTAAGGTGTCCCATATGTCTTTTAGAGTCTTGGAGGTTTCTAAATGGAAGAGAATTTCTTGAGACATAGATAAGCTTAGTAATCCATAGGCTTCATCACCACAATTGTACCACTTGACCTTTTCAGCATCAGTGTTGGGTTCTACTTCAGTACCCATGGTGATCCTATACAACCCTTTGCTTCTAAGAATGATTGACATTTTAACCTTAAATTCATGATATTTAAAGGGTGTTAGGGGTTTAAGTTGAAAATAGTCTATTTTAAGCTGAATTTAGGTCAAGTTGTGTTGATTGCAAGTTGTGAAATTATGCAGAAAGGAGAATGAAAACAAAGATTTGCAAGTTGTGAAAAGCAATCACACCCCCCCCACCGAAATGTTGAGCCCCACCCCCCCCCCCAAATATGCAAGTGCACACTTAAAAGATATTGGGCTCAGCTGAGAATGTGTCTTAGAGCAATCAGTGTAAGACTTAAGTAAACAGGACGTTGTACTCAGCGGAAAATGCGTCTCCAGAGACCCTAATTTTAGGCACTTTATAAACTAGTGCATTTTTGAGAAATAACAAGCCTATGTTGTGGAGAATTGAATTATAAACACTTTTTCATAAATTGTCATCCAAATTTGAGCTACCATTTGTAAGATATTAAAGGTTCAATTTTCTTGTAAACTAGTGTTTTTGCAAAAAAGGCACTAAAACATTAAAAAATGCCTATTTTGAGAGAGAAAGTAGCCTTCCAACCACTCATTGGATTCAACATGGAGTGAGGAATCAATAGGAGGTTTGTGTGAGGAGGAATTGGCCTCCTGCCAACCCGAGCCTCACCCTTCATCTTTGACAGGCGAAGATACATGTTTAAATCTAAACCCCCAAATTATCAAACTATCTAAAAAACTTAATATTCAGTCAAATTGACTGATTTTTTTGGAAAATTCAATTTTAACTAAAAAATTAAAGTTGAAGATAGAATTAATAGAATGGCCAAGTATCTAAGGGTCCACATGGGACTCCAAACAAGAAAAAAGTGCCATTTTCAAGAAAACTGCTGGCAGAATTCTCTCACCAAGAAAAAGGGTGCAGTTATGATTTGCTGGGAAAGGAAAGGTTATTGAATCTATAGAATTAAATGCACAGCATGTTTGGGTAGTCTAAAACCAAAAAAAGGTGCCATTTTTAGAGAAATAAACAACCCTAATTTTTCTCACTACGCACCTGCACACTGGATGCCGTACAACTGCTTGGCGTGGCTAATGTTTGGCGTGGCTGATGCTACTCTTCCCTCTACTCAAAACAATGGCACCCAAGATAAAGTAGCAAAACAAGGCACAAAAGTGCAGTCAAGTAGGTTGTTTCTGTGAAACCAACTACTAAACTAGCCGCTACAAAGAAGGTTACTGGAAGACCTGCAAGGACTGAAGAGAAGACAGCCAAGACACCCAAAGGCCAAGGATCCCAATGAAAAGATACAAAAATGATATTTAAAGTTTTTTATTTATATTATATTAGATCTCAAAATAAAAAAATAAAGAGAACTCCACTCCTTTTGATCTCAAAATAAACTAATAGCATAACCAGATACGATTATCGGGTTTGTTCTGATACCATATCATAGTCGTCACTAGAATCTGGATAATGCAAATGCAATGGAGATGTGATCACACAATATGAAGCAAGTACACACCACATAGATGCTAGAGCAATTTGAAATTATACAAGAAGATAAATTACACAAGACAAAATAGAGAAAACCAAAATCTGATTAACATGAGATGGCAAAAGTGAAGAATACATATAGGAGAGCACGTAAGTAACTCTTTCACAAAAGGTGGCCAAGGCACCCCAATAATAGACTGTAACTCCTCCATGAAAGGTGGTGATAAGGTGCTAAGAATACAGAAGTAACTCCCATCAAGGGAGTTACTTATGACATTCTTATGACACCTATGACACATCTATGACACACATCTCCACATAAGCTAACATATCCCAGAAATATAAGAAAACTCCATGTATGCAAAAAAATACAATTTCCCTAATTAAAAAATAGGAAAAAATAAAAACCTACACTAATAATTACGTGTATGTTGTTATTTGTTAGCTAACTTGCATTCTCTGGGTTTTTAAAAAAAAAGATGTAATGAAAATGTACTATAGAAAGAACGTTGAATCAATTAAAAACTTAGTACTCTATAAGAATCCACAATTTGATATTTTAAATTATCGATATTTTGGTAAATGCAAGAGTGTAGAAATAATTGCCATGTAATGGCAAATTAGATGCATATTTTTATTTGTTATGCAATTTTTATTCTCCTAATATTTAGGGCTTTTACAAAACTAGAATTTCTAACATAGGTATGTTCAAGGCTTTGTCATTATGTGCAGTGGTTATAATGTTACAAAACATGTGAACTAATACCTAGTGCATTTGAAAATATTTTAATAAACTTATCTGTAATGCTTAAATATTTCATTGCTATTAAAATGTCAAAGTCATTAGTTGTGGCTTTTTCAAGGAGATGAGAGCTATGGTCATTATGTAAATTAGTAGCTATAATTTCTTTATAAATGAATTCCATGTTTCATATAAATAATACTTTGGGTGCTACTTGAAAAATAAAAAGTGAAACAAATAGCATTCAAAAAGAAACAATTCAAATTTCATGTCACAAGCAGAGATGTTATAGCTACTAATTTGTAAAGTGAACACAATTGTATCTCATTTTAAAAAGACTTTCCAATGTTCAATTCAGTAACAGTGTCATGATCTATAACTATGTCATTATCTATGTTAACTCCATAAAATAGTATCTATAATATTTTTATAAATTAGTACAATGTTCTTATCACATATTTATTCTACTACTTTTTCAAGATAAAAAAATTATTGCATTGAATAGTGAAGAAGCCAAATGCAATGATCCATCATGGAATGTAAATTTATTCATTAAAACTTGGTTCAAAACATGTGAGGCCTTCAATAATATGAAAAAACGTATGGTAATCAGTGGATAGAAAAAATTATATTATATTCAAATGCTTCAAAAGCATGCACGTTGGCTTTCCAAAAGTTGCACATATTTTGAGAAATGGAAAACAGAGTAGTCTAATTGGAAAAATATAGTAAAAAATAATATATTATTTAATCTAAGTGTATACATTTTCCATTTATTGTATCCAAAAAACTTTATGTTATTTTCACCAAATGTGGATGGGTACACAAAAATTGCAATTCCTTCATGTTGGAAATTGCTACAGCACTAATGGTTGTATAGAGATAGAAATACTAAATAGTATATGTAGGTCTAGGTGGGCAACAACCAAGTAAAAATTAAATAGGGAGTAAGAGAGGAAAATAAAGGTTACAAAATCACAAATTTATGTATCTAAATTGTTTGAAATTTCTATTACAAAAACCAAATCATACAACTATTGTTGCTATAAAATAAAATTTTACAAAGAACAACATTTAACAACTTTATTTTATCTACTACTTTATTTTTCCCTTGTCCTGCTACACTCTCTTCTTGTTATAGATTATTTTGTTCTATTCTATAGCTCTCCTGACAAGATAATTTTGTGTCCTATTTTTTTATTATTTTTCCTTGCTATGGGATGTTATGTTCTCCCTATTCTTTTTCTACAGGTTGCTACTATATTCTCTTTTCTTTTGCTATGTTGTCTCTCCTATTACTATTTTGAATACATTTCAACATAAACATTCTCTTTTATTTTTTTATTTTCTAAATGCTCACCTACACCATATATTTCCCCTTAAAACATGTTAAAATAAGTTCCAAAATTTAAATTTGAAAGGGGAATTTAATTATTATAGTTGTCATTTCCAAAGTTGACTGAGTGATGGATAGAAAGTCAAATAAATAATATTTTAATACTCTACATTATTTTTTACCTTCCTACCATGGTCAACTGGACTTTTCTCAGTCTCCAAAATCTCCTTATAACATTCCTTTAACTTCCCAATTTCTTTTTCACTCTTATTATACATGTCCAGAGCTTTGTTACTAAAGTCCATAGCTCTATTGATAGATTTCATAACTAGACTATTGAAATCCTTAGCTACCATGACAAAGTCCATAGCTAGACTATAATCCATAGCTACCCTATTGAAATTCATAGCTGGACTAACAAAATTTGTAGTTGGGTTAAATACATCCATAGCTAGACTGTAACCTGTAGATGGAGTGATGAAATTTGTAGTTGGACTATTGAAATCTATAGCCACCCTAATGTAATCCATTGCTCTGTTATAGGAGTCTAGAGTTGTGTTGTTTGAGTTTGTAGCTCTACTATAAGACAAGGGAGCTACCATAATGTAATGTAGGCCTAAGGTTGATGAATTTATGGCCCCTAATATTACTCTTAGATATATGAAAGTATATTTTTACAATGACATAATAAAAATATCATCTATTTGCTGACTAAACATGCAAAAGCTAAGCTCTATGACATAATTTTCAACAAATTCTCAAATAAAGTGATACGTGATTACAATGTGTTTGACCCTATTATAAAACATGGGTTTCTTTGAAAATTATATGGATAATCTATTGTTAGAATAGACCATAAAATCTCTTTGTTTCTCCTCATGCAAATCTAAAAGTATATTTCTCAACCATATAGCTAACATGCTACTGCATTGGCTGTTATATACTCTACTTCAACTATAGAAAGTGACACTATGGGTTTTTTCTTTGAATCCCAAGATATGGATCCTGACCCAAGATGAAATACTTACCCCAAAGTAATCTCTTGGTCATCATGGCTGCCTTCCCAATCATTGTCTATGTAAATAATAAGTTAAAACTCATATGTTGCTATATATAGAACTCCATAGTCTCTTGTTCCATTCACGTACCTCAATATCCTCTTACCTACTTACCAATGTGTTTCCTTTAGCATCTCAATGGATCTATATATGAGGTTGACTACATACATAATTTCTAGCCTTTTTGCAATAAAATACATCAATCTTCCCACCAGGCTCTTAAAGAATGTGGGGTCTACATTGCTGCTATAATAATCTTTACACAACTTAAGACTTGTCTCAGCTAGAGTGAACATAAGCATATTGTCCAACATCTTGAACCTCCCCAAATTATCATTTACATACTTATATTGGCACATGAATATGCCTTCATCCATTTTTTTGACTTTTATTCCAATAAAGTACTTTAAGAAGCCTAAATTAGTCATTTCAAACTCATTTTTCATGACAATTTTGAATTCTTCAATCGATTGATTTGCATTACCGATGAATATTAGATCATTCACATATAATTTAATAATAAAATACCTTATTTACATGATTTAATGTATAGTGTGGGCTCACTTACACCTTTTTTTAAAAAAATGCTCAACAAATATGAGTTTACACAGATGTACCATGCTATTGGGGCTTGTTTGAGCCCATATAATGCCTTTTTCGGCCTATACACTTGGTTCTCATTATTGAGAATCTCCTATCTAGGTGGTTGTACCACATAAACATCTTATTCTATCAGTCCATTCAAGAATGCTAACTTTACATTTATTTTATGCAACTTTCACTTGTGTTGTGTAACAATGACTATGATTTTCCTTATTATTTATATCCTTTATATGGGTACAAATGTTTCATTTTAATCACATTGAGGCCTTTGATTGTAGCCTTTAACTAATAGACTTGTTTTATGCCTCTATATCTATCATTTGAGAGTAGTTTTTGTCTTATACACCCACTTAAATCTTATGACCTCTTTTCCTTTTGGTAGATCAACTAACTCCCATGTCTCATTTCTCTATATGGTGTGCATCTCTTCGCCAAGAGCCTCACACCACTTGTTATCCTTGACTACTTGTTCAAAGTAGTTATGATCAGATGATATAAATAGTGAATAATTCATAGTTTCATCTTCATTTTGCTCATACTTTGCCTACTCATAGACTTCTTGCAAGCTCATTGTCCTCACTTAACATTGATTTTGAGTTGGAGGAGGAGGATGTCGACTCATGAACAAATCATTGACCTTCATGATGGTTGATGCCATTAGATGATTCAAACATATATAAAATAGGGGTCCAAATTGGTGCATTAATGGCTATACTACCTACTATTTCAAATAAATTTAAAGGTCCACTAGCCCTTGTTTCCACATGCTCTTCTTCTTGTCTCTCTTCCCAAGATTCATGCTCAATGAATTAAACATCTCAAAATATTATGAGCTCTTTGTTGATGGGATTATATAGCCAATATGCCTTTGATTGGTCACTATACCCTATGAATATAAACTTTTCACCTTTGTCATCCCATTTTTTCCTTCTTTGATTGGGCATGTGTGCATATGCCACACAACCGAATACTCTAAGGTGTTCTACACTTGGCTTCCAATTGATCCATGCTTCTTGAGGGATCAAATACTTTACAATCTTCATTGGACAATTGTTCAACAAGTACATGGTTGTTTCTATAGGCTCAACCCAAAAATCATTAGGCACCCCTTTTGCCTTTAGCATGCTCCACGTCTTATTTTGGATGGTCCCATTATTCCTCTTAGCCACTCCATTTTTTTGTGGTGTATACCTAGATATAATTATTTTTTATGCCATGATACTTGTAAAAATTCATGAAATTATTAAATATATACTCTCCCCCTCTATTTGTCCTTAAAATATTGAAATAGAGGCCACTATGCTTCTCCACAATAGCCTTGAATTGCTTGAAGGTCTCAAATGCTTCTAATTTTTTATTCAATAAGTACACCCATATATTTTAGTTATATTCATCTCTGAATGCCATGAGATAGACATTATTAGATAAGGAGGATTTCTTTATTAGACCACACAAGTTTGAATGGATTAGCTCTAAAGGAGCTCTATCTCCCCATGCCTTACCCATAGGAAATGCACTCATATGTTGATTCCCCAATATGCATCCTTCACACACCTTTTTTGGATATTTTATAAGGCCTAACTAATTCACCGTGTAATTATTTTGAAGAAGCTTCAACCATCTAAAGATAAAATGTCCATATTTTAGATGCCAAAGTGTAGGCTCATCTACTATCATTATTTTTAATACTACTATGTGATGACTTTGAATTCTAAATGGAAACATTCGACTAGTTGTCATCTTGTATTTTAAAATATTTCTATTATATCCACTCCTATAAAAAATGATACAATAACCACTCTCAAATATGATCATACACCACTTTTGCATAAGCTACCTAATGGTAATAAGGTTGTCCTTTATCCTAGGTACATAGTAATCATCATTAATTTGCCTTTTGTCACCTTTCTTGTTGTGGATAAAAATTCTACCCTTTCCTATGATGGGAACCGTATCATTTCTCCCATAGTCACTTCTTATTTTATTCATTCATCTATATTTTTTAACATCTCTTTGTTCACACTTATGTGGTTGCTATAACCACTATGCAAGTACCATGTCTCTTTTCCACTTTACTTAGTAATGTTTTATGTTATGAAAAATATTCCTCCTTTCTCATTCCTATTAGGTTCAACATTTTGTGTATGAGAAAAATTTGAATTTTGGCTATTCATGTCATACTCCTTTCTAAATTAACAAGCATAGAGTATATATTTTTTGTAATAATAGCATTGAATACTAGATTTATCATACCTTTGTGCAGATCCTTCTCTATAAGTGTTGTTATTTCTTCCTCTTCCTCTTCTATGTGACTCTTTATGGTTATTGCTTTCACATTCTTGACTGCTGAAAGTTCTTCTTCCTCCTCTATTATTTGATCCTCTTCCCCTTCCTTTCACATTCACATTGGTATTGAATGCTTTCTCATAGGAAGAGATGCCTGACCTACTAAATATTTGTTATTGGGCTTGTAAAAAACCCATTAGCTCTTCAACTATCATTTGCCTCAAATATTTTGACTCTTATATTGTAACCATTGTAGGGTAAAATCTAATTAGAATGATACTTAACACCTTCTCAATGACCCTATAATCCTCTAGGTTATCACCACATGTCTTCATTTGATAAACAATGTTCATTGTTCTTGTGAATAAACCATTGATAGACTCGTTCTCCTTCATTTTTAGGATCTCAAAGTCCCTCCTTAAGATATAAAACATGACAAGCTTCACCTTATCACTCCCTTGATATGCATTCTACAAAATATCCCATGCTTAGTTGAAATGGATAGTTGTTTCTATCGTAGGAAAGATTGAGTTAGCCAAAGCCATTTATATATAACTAAGTGCTTTGACATCTTTCCTCATATTCTCCTTCATCACATTATTTTATTCTTGGGTCAAATAATTCAAATCAATCATGTCTGAAACCTCATTGTACACAAATTCAACCAACTCCCATAGCTCTTGAGAGTTGAATATTGTTTTCATATTGATGCTCTACACATCATAATTTTTTCCATAAAGCATTGGGGGATACTACCATAAACCTCAACTTCCTAATGCCATGTCTAACTAGAATCAAAACCTAGATGATCTGATACCAGTTGTTGTAAAATGGTACAATACTAGTGCTTGTATAGATTAAAAAAATACTAAAGAGTATTTGCAAGCCTAGGTGGGCACCAAGTAAGTTTAAAAAAATCAAATAAAGAATAGAGGAGGTAGATAAAGGTTAAATAATTACAAATTTATGTATATAAATTGTTTCAAAGCTCTATTACAAAAACCAAATCATACAGTTTTTGCTACTATAAAATAAAATTTTACAAAGAAAAACATTTAACGAATTTCATTTGTCTGCTAATCTATTTTTCCCTTATCCTATTGCACTCTCCTCTTTATATGGATTGATTTATTCTATTTTATATCTTTCCTCATAGGCTACTCTTATGTATTTTGTTATTGTATTTACTCACTAGGGGATCCTCTATTATCCCTGTTCTTTTTATATAGGCTATTATTGTATTCTCTTTTCTTATATTGTTTTCTCTCTCCTATTTCTACTTGGAATGCATTTCAACATAAACATTATATTTTATTTTTGTATTTTATAAGTGCTCACCTACTCCGTAGCTTTCCCACTAAAACAAGTTAAAATGGTCTCCAAAATTTAAATTTGAAAGAGGCATTTAATTTCTACAGTTATCATTTCTAGAGCTAATGGAACGATGGATGGGAAGTCAAAAATAAATAATATTTTAACCCTTCACTATAATTGTGTAAATTGCATAGTTCAAACCAATTGAACTAGTGAGCAGTTAAATCTATAGAAAACCAATAGTCCACTTTTCATTACCATGTTTGAAGATAATAAATTCAACAACTATGCTTCCTAACAAAGTACTTAATATAATTTATTTATTTCAAGTCTAGGCTTGTATTTTATATTATGATAGTGTAATCATATATGTTCATCATTGATCCATATACTTTATTTTGTACAAGGTATGTGAAAATAAGTGAGGCTGATTTTGGAAGTTATTGAATGTCTCACCTCTGAGATGTCAGTTGAGATTGCAGATGCAATGAAACAATTACATAGCCTTTGAAAATTGTGATATAAAGGACTTGGAAGAAAATAAATTATGATAAGTTAGTATTGGACAAATATAGTTAAATAGATATCATTTGTTGTATTATCTATAATAATATAGATAGCATGTTTCTATTGCAAATATATTAAATATGCTAAATGCTAAATAATCAATACACATTACAAGCACCCTTTTTATCATGTTAACAAAAAGAGTAATTTTTTTGTGACTATTCATGAGCATCCTAAAAATCAATGGATGTGTAAAAATTTTGTACATCAAATTGGTGATTTGTTTATCACCTCAGTAGTGTTAGCTAAACTGAAAGTAGTGCATGACGTTATTATTTGACTTATGTCATCTCTATTCCTAATCCTACCCCTTTGAGATTCTTAGAGAACATTAAATAACATACATTTTAAAACACTTACTAAATACATAAAGGCAAATTGATAATTAATAAGAAATAAAAGTGCATAATGAATGGAACAATAATAGTTATTCAATGTAATGTTAGGGATGCATAATACGAGAGACAAAATATAATAAAGTCTAGAATTGAAAATTATGATAGTATATCTTTAGATTAGTTATTGTTTGATTAAAACAATATTGTAATACATACATTCTATTGATCACATAATAATAATCGACAACTATACATTGTTAGTCTCAAATGCTAATTACTTGTAGGTCATAGTCTGTAAAAGCTTCAATTATGTGAATGAGAACTTTATGTATAGGAAGTTACAAACACAAAGCTTGTAAACACTCAAACTACATTAATAATGATAAAGTGACACCCAAAATTAATCCATACAATGTTAATCATCCTTTATAATTAATTCATTTAGAGGATGTTAAGAATCCTATGAAATCCATAATCTTTTAATTGTACTCATATAAAACCAAAATAGGTTTTTTTTAAAAAAAATAAAATAAATTTAGAGCTCTATATTTTTTAATTCTCTATACGTTTATGACTTCAAATTGAAAGGAGAGGCAGAGGACAACCAAAAAGATATATAGCAAAAAATAGAGGTAAAACTATGAACAACAAAACAAACATTCATATATTTATCTTTCAAACCATAATATTTTTACATCAAAATATATAGAGCTTCTGCTCTTTCATACATTATAGGTTGATAAATATAGTCCATTATTTTTAGTTTTTAACAACAAAAAAATGAACTTCTTTCACTATTGATGCATCTCTTTACTTTTCTCTTTTTTCTTCATACAACTTCATACCACATTCTCTTTCACTACAAATTGAAAAACTAACTACAAAACCACCATATGAGCCTAGAAGAATGGTGGTAAACTAAAAGAAATAAGTTGAATTTAATTCTCTATTGTCCTAATATACACCAAAAGTGGTCTAAGTGAGATACATTTCGAAATAATGATCGTAGAGCATGGGCGATAGTAAAATACTAATATATATGATAAGATAAACATTTAAAAGGTTAGACAGATATAGGGAAGGTTATGTAGTTCATAAAAAAGTCTTCATATATTAAATGAAGTAGAGATGCCATGTTTTTTGAGCTAAAGGATGAATCAGTGACTCATTACTATGGTCGTTGTGATTAACTATTCTAACACTCCCCCTTAATCATAACTACTACCATTTATGATGCCAAATCAATAAATTTGAAACACAAAACCTTTCCATAATCCTCGATTAATTTTTTTTCATATTTATCTTGAGACCTAATAAAATCCAAATGGATTTCTCCATTGTTGATTAGCTCTTTAATGAAGTGATACCTCATGTCAATATGTTTACTTCTTTTGTGAAAAACTAGATTGGTGTAAAATGTTATAGATAAATTACTATAACATAGATCATTATTTCCTCTTCTTGTTCATTCTTTAGGTCCTTCAACATTATTCTCATCCAAACTACTTGACATAATGCTCCTATATCTGCTACATACTTTGCTTTAGCTAATGAAAGACTGACAATTGGTTGTTTCCTTGAAGCCCATAATACTACACCTATTCCAAAATGAAAAACATAACTAGACATGTTCTTCTTCTCACCAATGCTTCTTGAACAATCACTATCCATATACCCTATTAGCTTGAATGCATTTGACATTGAATACTATATGTCATAGTTCCTTATTCCACTCACATATATGAGAATTTGTTTGCTTGCTTACCAATGAGAAACTTTTGGAGACTCTATGAACCTTGAAATGAGACTAACTGCATACATTATATTAGGCCCTATGGTTGTTAATTACATAACGCTACCAATATGTTTTTAATACAAATTTGGATCAATGTTAGCTCCTTTATCATCCTTACTTAATTTTAGTCCTGTGACAATTGGTGTTGGAGCTAATTTGCAATTTTTCATATTAAAGATTTTCAAAATATCATTTGAATACTAAGAATGGAGATGAATATAAAATTATCAATTTGATTCACCTGAATGCTAAGAAAATATTTCATGAGACCTAAATCAGCCATTTCAAACACTTTTTTCATAGCTCATTTGAACAAATCAATTATCAAATCACCTAAGAATATCAAATCATCAACATAGAAGAAAATAATTATTATTTCACCTTAATCATTCATATTGGTATATAATATAGGCTCATTGATGCACTTATTGAATCCATTTTGCAAAAGATAAGAGTCAGTTCTATTGTACCATGCTCTTAGGACTTGCTTGAGTCCATTGAGTGCCTTTTTTAGTTTGTAGACTTTGTCTTCTTGACCCAAAAACTCATATCCAAGTGGCTGCTCCACATAAAATTATTCTTCAAGATAACCATTAAAAAAGTTGATTTCACATCCATTTGGTAAACTTGCCACTTTTTTTGAGCTTTTATTGCAATTATTGTTCTCCTGGTGTCTAAACATGCTACTGGAGCAAATTTCTCATTGTAATCAACCTTGTAATGTTGTGAATATCATTTTTCCACTAGTATTACATTATAATTTTGCACATCACCATTTGTATTTAATTTCATTTTGTAAACCCACTTCACTCCTATGATATCCCTATCTTTTAGAAGATTCACTAATTCCCATGTTTGATTCTTTTCAACAATTTATTCACCTGTTGCATTTACCCAATTTTTATCCTTAATTGCATCTTCATAATTAGTTGGATATTCTATTTGTGAATAAGAAACAAAAATTAAAATCAAACCAACATTGTTCTTAGCTTTATTTTGCTCATAAATGTCTCTTATACTCCTGATTTTTTGTCTCCTCAAGCTTGTCATTGTGGGATTTCACATATCACTTGCACTAGAACTTGTGAAATGTGGACTTGATGGCCCCACACCTTGATTACCACTTATAGATGGTGTTTAATGTCTATTTAAAGGAGTGGATTCTTTAATTCATGGGGCTATCCTTACACTTGATGATGGTGTCATTTTTTGACCAATTTGCTAACCTTGAATGGGTGTGAAAGGTGTCACATTTGATGGGGTACCTACTAGTATAAAAAATTATCTAACTTCTTGTGGTAAGTTGGCTGAAATATTGATTGTTTTCTCTAAACATCTATCCCATGTTTCATCTTTTATGAATTGCACATCTCTTCTGATTATAACTTTATTGGTTATTAGATTGTATATTTTGTATGCCTTGGATTCATCACTATAACCAATGAATATACACATTTATCCTTTGTTTTCCAATTTTATTTTCAACTTGTCTAAGACATGTGCATATGCCACACATCTAAATACTCTCATGTGAGAAACACTATGTTTTCTTTCGGTCCATGCTTCTTCAAGAATCATATTTTTTACACTTTTAGTTGGACATATATTAATAACATATGTTTCATAAGCTACAACTTCAACCCAATAATCATTTAATAAATGTTTTGATTTAAACATGTTTCTTGACATTTCCATGATTGTTCTATTTTTCCATTCAGCTACCCCATTTAGTTGTGGTGTGTATATAGTTGTGAATTTCTCATGAATCCCATGTTCTTTGAGAAAATTTAGAAATTCATTTGAGATGTATTCACCACATCTATCCATTCTCAATGTTTTTATGTAGGGCCCACTTTGCTTTTTAACAAGAGCCTTGAATTTATAGAAGAAATCAAACACTTCATTCTTTTAGCTTAGAAATTTGACCCATGTTTTCCTTGAATAATTATCAACAAATTTTAAAAGGTAGTAGCTTACATTGATTGAGGGTGTTCACATAGGTCGACACAAGTCTGAATGCATAATCACTACAGGTGTATTTTCTCTAATTGACTTGCCTATTGGAAATGTCTATTTATGTTGCTTTCCCAAGATACATCCTTCACATACTCTTTCTATTTTATCTGTTGATGTCAAACCCTTTACCATACTCTTCCTATTTATTAGGTTCAAACCTCTAAATTTGAGATGCCCAAATCTTAAGTACCATAACCAATTTTCATCTTTTATTTCTACTTAGAAGATTGTTTTTGTGACTGCTACAAATTATTCTTTATCTACTTGTGTGTTTATTGTGGATTATGCTTGAGCATATTCCACATTCAAATCTAGCTTAATCTTTAGGGGAACCATTTTATTGCTTATCATTTGGACTTTGTCAATGAATTGTTTACTTGGAAATTTATCTAAAATTATGCACTTTTTATTTTTTTTAAACACTCTATACCCCTTTTGAATAAGCTATCCAATGCTCATTAGATTGTGTTTTAGATAAGGCACAAAACACACATCTAAAATAAACTTCTTCTCCCCCTGTTTAGTTAGAATTTTGATGTTTCTTTTGCCCATAACTAAAACTTTGTTATCATTACCCAATGTGACATCAGATTTTACTCTTTCATCTAAACTTGAGAACATTTCTAGGTTCCTTGTCATGTGATTACTACAACCTGAGTCTAATAACCATACTTCTATTTCATTTTCTTGTGCAACACTACATGCTACAAACATGGAGCTTTATTCTGCTTTGTGATTTTGGTTTTCTCTTGAAAATTTTGTATTTTATTTGCTATAGTCATATTTTTTTTTTCCTACATTCATTTGAGTAATGCCAAAACTTTTTTCCATAATGACATTGGATTTGAGATTTTTATACCTTTTTCCTTGTGATTTATTTTGAGATGGGTTTGGACTTGAGTTTTGGCTACTGTGTCTTTCACTTGAGCTTGATGGGTTACTTCTTCCACTTATATATGAATTTCTTTCTCTACCTCTAAAATTTGATCTACCTCTACCTCTACCTCTACCATGGTTGATTGAAACTTGTGACTTGAATGCATGCTCCAATGATGTTTATTTTGACCTATTTAGCCTAGGTTCATGTGAAATGATAGATACATGGATATCATAAAATAAAAACTATGAGAGCTTATTTGTTTTCTCTATGGCTAAAATAATTGTTTGAAATTTTAATGGAAAAATACTTATAATCTTCTCAAACACCTCCTATATTCAAGTGTCTCACCATGAGATCTAATTTAATTTATCAGTACAAGAATTTGAATAAAGAATGAATCTAATGATTCATTTTCCTTTATGTAGACTATTTTAAAATCCCTTCTTAGCATTTGGAAATTAGTTGTCTTAATTTTTTCCATTCTTTGATAGGCTATTTGGAGTATGTCACATGCTTGTTTGGACTTTGTTTCTATTGTAATCCTTGGAAAAATGCTCTCATGCACTACTTGAAATATGTAAAAGAGAGCTTTCGAATTCTTCTTCCTATTATCCCTCAAAAAATCTTTCTTTACTTGTGTCAATGCATTATATGATGTTGCATATAATGATTCCAGGAATCCATTCTCAACAAGATAGTAAATGTCTTGAGAACAAATCAAATATTTCATGGTGATCACCCAATAATCATAATTCTTGCCATTAAATTGTGAAATTCGTGGGTTTATCAAGCTTGTGCTTGTTTCCATTATTGGTTGTGAAAAACCTTTGCTTGATCTTTACATTAAAAGACTTAATTGAAAACCTTTACCTCTAATATAATCATGCTCTAATACCTAGTGAAGAGAGAGGTAGAGGACAACCAAAAAGACAAATAGAAAAAAATGGAGGTAAAACTATGAACAATAAAACAAATATTCATATATTTATCTTTCAAACCATAAGATTTTTACATAAAAATATATAGATATTCTACTCTTTCATACATTATAGATTGTTAAATATAGTCCCATATTCTAAGTTGTTAACCAGAAAAAAAATTGATTTCTCTAACGGTTGATGTAACTCTTCACTTTTCTCTTTTATCTTCATATAAATTCATACCGAGTTATTTTATTTCAATACAAAACAAAAAGCAAACTAAAAAACCACTATATGAGCCCAACAAAATGGTGTCAAAATAAAAGAAATAAATTTCATTTAATTCTATGTTATCATGGTATACACCAAAAGTGTACTAAGTGAGATACATTAAAAAATAATGATTGTAGAAAAAGGGCAATAGAGAAAAACTAATAAATATGATAAGATAAACATTTAAAAACTTGGATAGCTACAGGTAAGGGTATGTATTTCATAACAAAATTCTTCATCTATTAATTGAAGTAGTGGTGCCATGTTTGTTGAGATGAAGGATGAATCAGTGACTCATTACTACAGTGGTTGGGATTAACTATTCCAACATAAATAACGGATTCAATTATCAGTGCTCATGAATTTATTTATTTCTATTTATTTTTAAACATGATTAGAGATTCTATACTAGTTAAGGTTTAATATTTGATCCCTTTTATAATATTTCAATTAGTTGATACAAAAAATTGGGTTTGATAATTCAATTTAATAAAAATTTTAAGGATTCTTCTTTTTTTAGAAATTATATATTTTTAGAACCTAAATTCAACTTCAATTGAATTTTATCTCATAGGTTAATTTTAGTGTGTAGAATATTTCAAGATACTTTTAGAATTGCACGTACTTGCATGTGTGACTTACTAAAAATAACAGGTACTAAAAATAAAAGTTTTATTTTAGATATTAATTTTTTTTGAATTTTTTCATGTTAACTCTAAATCCAAGTTAAGGCTTATTTAAGCATGTCTTGATTTTTTAATTATGAAAATCAATTTTGAGTATTATTTCAATATGTTGGCCTATTGATAATTTTTTTGTTCTTGATTATTTTTAGGTTCATTATATGGTATTAGAGCAAGTTTAAATTTTAGAGGAGAGAAAAATGGTGATATGATGAGGAGGTATGACATAGATGAATTAGAATATACAAGAACTATAAAGGTAATTTCAAAAATTAATAGAGGTTATCACCAATCAAGTAAGAAGACAAAGTGGTGATGATGAAGACAGATCATGATGGAGAAATTTAGCAAGAAAAAGAACAACAAGAGTAACCACCATCAATGGAAGAGAGAATGGTCTAGAATTTTAAAAAAGGGAATCGAGGATTGAAGGTTGATGTTATAGATTATGGAGATGGTTTAAAACTAGAGGAGTTGATAGATTAGATGAAAAGCATAGAAAAGTTCTTCAAGTGGAAGACTATGAGAAAAGATAAGAAGGTAAAGTTTGCATGAAAAAAATTGAAAGTTCATGCAATGATTTTGTGGGATCACCTGTAGAAATAGAGATAGAAAAGGTATAGAGAAAATTAGTTCATACAAAAATATGAAAAAAAATGTTGAGGAAAAATTTTCTTCCTATAGATTATACATAAACCCTATATAGAAGATTTCAAAATTTGAAGCAAAAAAAATATAGTAGACAAGAGTATATAGATGAATTTTACAAGCTATTCATACGAGTGAAACATGATGAAATAGAAGAGCATATGGTTGTAAGGTATGTAAATGGTTTGAAATTTTCTATTCAAGATGAATTAAGCATGTATAGAATACTGAACATGGAAGAAATTTATCAATTAGCTTCGAACGTAGAAGAAAAACAAAATAGATATTTTTTTTGGACATCTACTAGTCTAAGAAGACCTATATCTACTCCAATAAGAGGACAATATGCATTTAATACCACCAGAGGTGGCCTTAATGCTAATAAAGGTGAATCATGATTGCGTGTAGATAGGCAAGATGATAATAGGCAAGTATTTCAATACTTACAAAGAGAATGAATATTTCATAGATGATGAGGTTATGATGGTGCTAGAGGATGGTTTTTAAATAAATACAGATCTTATGTCTATTATAGATGTGGAGAACAATGGCACATAGCATTTGAGTGTCTAAACTATCAAGATCAAGAAAGAAGGCAAGAAGATCACCTAATAGTAAATTTGGTTAAGGTTGAAATAGAAGAACATAATATTGACGTTACACTAGTAGATGTTGGAGAGAATCTCATGATGAAAAGAACCATAATCACTCCAAGGAAGGAACAAGTGTAGAATAAAGAAGGTGATGATGCATGGTTCTGATCAAATACTTTTCAAATAAGGTGTATATCCAGTGGAAAGGTATGTAAAGTAATTATAGATGGTGGTAGTTTTGAAAATATGGCTTCTCAAGAAATGATTGACAAACTAAATATGTAATGTGAAAAACATTCTAACTTTTATTGAGTTTCATGCTTTAAGAAATAGAATGAGGTTACTGTAGATTAAAGGTGATTAATCAAATTTTCTATAGAAAAAAATTATAATGATGAAATATAGTGTGATGTTATTTTGATGGATTTATGTCATGTGTTGTTGAAGAGACCATGGTAATTTGATACAAAAGTAGTTCATGACAGAGCAAAGAACATATACACTTTTTGGAAAGGTGGTACAAAGGTAGTTTTGTTACCTCTTAGAGATGAAGAGAAGATAGAAAACATGCTCTATACTATAGAATTTATCTAAGATATGAAGATAACAAGTTGTTGTTATGCATTATCAGCAAATAATGAATAAATATAAATGATGCCAATACCAATAGAAGTAATAAGAGTGTTGAAAGAATATGTAGATGTTATCCATGATGAGTTACCAATTGGTTTACCACTTAAAAGAGATATTCAACATCACATTGATTTGGTTTCATGATCAACTCTATCTAATCAAGTAGTTTATAGGATGAGTCCAACAAAACATGTATAATTAAATAAATAAGTTACTAAATTGCTAAGGAAAAAAATCATAAGAGAGAGTATGAGTCTATGTACAACATCAACATTGCTAACTCCAACGAAAGATGGAGGATAGAGAATATGTGTGGATAGTAAAGCAATTAATGAAATTATAATAATGTCTAGGTTTCCTATCCCTTGTTTAGATGATATGATGGATGTACTTACATTAGCAAAATATTTTACCAAGATTGATCTGAGTGATTATTATAAAATCAAATTCATGAAAGAGATGAGTGAAAAATTACACTCAATATTAGGGATGGCTTATATGAGTAGATGGTAATGCCATTCAAAATATGTCATGCACCTAGCACACTTATGAGGGTGATGAATACAATGCTACAAGAATATATTGACAAGTTTATGGTTGTTTATTTTGATAGTATTTTGATATTCAGGAAGACTAAAGAACACTTACAACTTTTAAGAATGGTAATAAATTTGTTAAGAAGAAGTTGTATGTAAATTTGAAGAAGTATAGGTTTATGCAGAACAATTTCATATTTTTAGGATTTGTAGTTTCAGCAAATGGTGTGAAAATAAATGAAAAAAAGATAAACGCAATTGTTGAGTGGCCTATTCCAAAAAACATTACAGAGGTAAGAAGTTTATATAGTTTATCAATTTTTTATATAAAAATTATTAAAAAATTTAGTAGTATTGTGGCACAAATAATAGATTGCATGAGAGGTAAAAAATTTGCACAGACTACATCACCCACAAAAAGCTTTGAAATTTTGAAAATGAAGATTACAAAAAGATCAATTTTAGCATTATCAGATTTTAACAAAGTGTTTGAGGTTGATTGTGATGTTTCATTTATGTAAATTGATGTTATGTTGAATTAAGAAGGAAAGCCAATAGCGTATGTCAGTGAGAAATTGAATGACATCATGAGGCTTTGAAGAATATGAATACATAAAAGAGTTGAATAGTAGACATGCAAAGTGGGTTTCTTTCTTGGATGGATATACTTTTGTGTTAAAGCATAAATTAGGAAAAAAAAATTAGGTCATTGATGCATTGAGCATGAGAGTATCATTATTAACTACTATGGTGAGTGAAGTAGTTAGATTTGAAGTTATCAAAGAATCATATGATACTAATCTATATTTTGGCAAGATAATTGAACAGTGCAAGAATCCATTAACGGGTGGGACAAATATTATTTATGATGAGTATCTTATATGGGAAGGTTATCCATTCAGAGGAAAATAGTTATGCCTTCTAGTTGGGTCCCTATGAGATAATATAGTAAGAGTATTACAATGTGGTGGCTTAGCTAGACATTTTTTTAAGATAAAGACAATAACTTTGGTGAAAGAAAAGTATTTTTAGCCAAAGATGAAGACAGATGTGACAAATAATGTTTCAAGGTGTAGCATATGTCAGGTGCGTAAAAGACATGCATAAAATACTAGACTATACATACCATTACTGGTTCTAAGAAGACCATAGACAATTTGAGTATAGATTTTATGTTAGGATTGTCAAACACACAGAGTGGTAATAATTCAATATTTTTTATTGTAGTCATATTTTCTAAAATGGTTCATTTCATTGCATGTAATAAAACTGATGGTGCCAGTGGGATTGCAAAATTATTTTTTATGGATATTGTGATATTGCATGGTGTTTCCAAAAATATTATTCCAGATAGGGACATGAAATTTCTAAGTCATTTTGTAGGACTTTGTGGAAGAATATGGGTATTAAGTTACAATTTAGTAGTGCATATCATCTACAAATAGATGGATAGACAAAAGTAGTAAATAAGAGCTTGAAAAAATTATTAAGATGCATAGTGAGAGAGAAGCCAAAGCAATAAGATTTGGTATTACCACAAGTTGAGTTTGGATATAATAGTTCAGTGAATAGATCAATAGGAAAGTCACATTTTCAAATTGTTTGTAGGAGAAATTCTATGGATATTTTAGATTTGGTACAATTATCAATTACAAATTGAATTAGTGATGATGCAAAAGTATTTGTAGAGTATATATAGTATTTGTAAAGAGTAAGAAGAAAGTTATAGGAAAGTAATGAAAAATATAAAGCAACAACAGATGTTAGAAGAAGATACAAGATATTTGAAGGAGAGTTGGTAATAGTTTACTTGAAAAAAAAAATCCAAAAGGCACATACAATAAGTTAAAGTAAAAAAAAAATTGGACCATGCAGAATTGTGAAGAAAATCAATAACAATGTTTAGAAGGTGAGTTTACCAGAGAATTTTGACATTTCTTCAATATTTAATGTTTTAGATTTATATGAATTTCATAGAGAAGATGGTGAAGATGAAGAAATAAATTAGTAGCAGCAGATTCAAAAAAAGAAGAAAGAAAAAATAGTGCAGGTTTTGGATATGAAGATAGTGAGCCCAAGACAAGGGAATTATAATAGGTATTTGGTGCAGTGAGAAGGATTGCAACAAGAAGACATAACTTGGATTACAAAATGGGAACTGAAGAAGATTGACAATGAAAAATGGCCGCTGTACAATGAAGACAACTCGCGAGAGCTGAGTTGTTTTCAACCATAGGAGAATGATGCAAAGCAAATAAGAACCGAAAATTTAGTTTAATATTTTTTTGAGATTTTTCTATTTTTAGAAATGATATGTTTTTAGCACTGAAAGTTAACCTCATTTGAATTTCATCCCATAGACTAATTTTAGTGTTTATTATATTTCAGGGTATTTTTAGAGCTGCATGCACTTGCATACGTGACTTACTAAAAATAACCGCTGCTAAAAATAAAAGTTTTATTTTAAACATTAGTTTTTTTATAAAAAAATTATGTCAACTCTAAATCCGAATTGATGCTTATTTAAGCATGGTTTGGGTTTATAATTAAAAAAAAAACAATTAATACAAATCAATTTTGAGTGTTGTTTAAAGATCTTGGCCTATTGATAATTTTCTTATTCTTAATAATTTTTGGAAAGCAATCAATACAGAGCAATTCTGAGTATTGTAGCATGATTAGAGATTCTTTAATAGTTGAGGTTTAATATTTCAACCCTTTTTTAATATTTCAATCAGTCCACTTGTCCATTTGTCCTTTCCTTATTTCATTTAAAGGTGGATTGGCATGTGCCAGTTTACTGCTATGTTTCCTTATGGGGTTAAAATTGGAATATTACAGGAAAAGGTAAATTGAAAAACAATTTTATTTAGAAATGCATTATATATGTGTATGTATAAAGAGTAATAAATTACAGTGAGTTGGATTATAAATATTATCCTGAAATTAAATGCGTAGAGATTATTTGTTTTGATTCGGGCATTTCTAACTTCATTCCATTCCTTTCCATAAAATACAACTGTTATATCACAGCAATGTTTAGCTTTGCAGAGTAGGAAAAAAGTAACTTCTCAATACTAATACATGATCTTAAATTCCCTTGTAACTACACAGTAAATCATATCTGGATGTTAAAAATGTGTTATATTTTTCAAAGTATACATAAGACCAGTAGACATTTTATTTCATTACTACAATTTGAACAGAGAGAAGAACAAGTTATCAGGTGAGTATTTGGATGTGAACCTACGATTTCATTGAAGAGAACCACTGCAAACAAGTGTTAACTGTCATTAATTTATATACATCGTCTTGCTCATGTATGCAATTTAAAACTCATGAAAAGCAGTGGAATCTGGGGTTGGGGTCTAGAGCAGCTTAGCTATACTTTGATTTTAGAGAGTCGGCTTCCTGTCTTTGCTATGCTAAATATATGGCTATATTTGTTTACTTAATCCGGTTGATTGTTTTATTACAACAGAATGTCGATAATTTTTTGCTCTTGGTATTTCTTAAAATACTTTCAAAAACAATAAATAGATCAGACTATACCTTTGATCTATTTAAAGTTTTCCCGGACTAATCATCCTTGGTTTCTGTCTGTCTTATTGCCGTCCACTCTTCAACAATTGTTTGCAGCTCTGCAAGAATACTGGTGCAGTATTTCAGGTAACCTGTTTTTAAACATATGGGTAGATTTTAATGAAATCTTCATGTATTTTTCTATCAATTACATTGGTGTGATTAATCCTAAATTTTAGGTTTTTTTTAATGATTTAATCCGTCGAAATCATTGCTAAAATTGTAGATAAAACCCTGAACTACTGTGGACATCCTCGAGCACTTGCCAAGCCATAGAGTTTTTCTAGCTTCGCACTTTTATGTGTTTGATTGACATTTCTTTTAAGCAGTTAGCCAAAAGTTTGTGAGGAATGTAATGAAGTTAGTAATAATTTAATAATATATCAATTTTTTTTAAGTCTATTCAACCATAAATGTTTTAATGATTAATGCATTACATAATACAGAAAAAAATCTTCCAAATATTAAGAAAAGACAGTAAAATTTCCTCAAATCTGTAGAGCAGCACAGAATTTAAACATTAGTATTAGACAAGTAGTAATAATCAAAAATCTTCCTAATATTAAAAAAAGACAGTAAAATTTCCTCAAATCTCTAGAGCAGCACAGAATTTAAACATTATTATTAGATACGTAGTAATGATCAAGCAAAAAAAAACATAGTAAATTAGTATAATAAGAAAATAGGGTTTAATAAAAAATTATAAAATGCATATACTTTGCAAAAATAGAAAAGGCAAGAAATAACTGTACATGATAGTTTCACTATGCTACAAGTCCTTGAATAAAGAGGGTGTTTTCATTGTTAGGAAACCAAACACTCTATAGTAACAAAAGAATAATAAAATACAATAACAAAGATAATTGAACAAATAAAATATAGAATTTACATGGTAAAACTTTAGAAAAGTTAAAGAAACATTTACAATATAAAATATTAAACTTTATTAATTTTAAAAATGAATGATTACATACTAATTTGTTATGTAGATTATATACAAACTCTACGAAGATATATGTGTTTAATTGGCAAAGTACCATTAAGATCCCTTCTAAAAATATGGTGAAACAATGCCATTAAGACTTTTTTTCTAAAAATAAAATCTGGTGGAGTTTTTTTCCTAGAAGAGGGCTCCCCTTGGAACCCCTCAAACAATAGGAGGCGGTGGGGGTAGGTGTGAGAGGGGGGTGCAATGGAGAGATGGCGGCTGTACCCCCACACCCCATATCAAAGAGTGGACTATAAATTATGTTACAAAATGATCCAAAATTTAACGTTATTATCATGTATCTAACATTTACAATGGCTTCCTTTCCATTGACATTGGTCAATGCAAAAAGAGTGGTTATGACCATTCAACAAACAACAAATTAGCACAACACAATTGCTTCAATAAAAAAGAGTTTACTAAACAATTGTAAAATCTATAACCTCGGCTTCCAATAATAAAATTTATACCCATAATTTTTAATTTTGTTGTGGGGAAAATCCCTGAAGAAATCCAGTAAAGAAGTCTTGGTCTCCAACTACATTTGTCAGAATCAAGAAAGCATACAAAACAAGAACTCAAACAAAAAAATAAGAACTCAACAATTGCTACAGCAATTTCTTGAAAGAAAAAGATTTTATTGATCTTCAATTTTCTTTGCTTACAATGATGCACCCAAGTGTCTTTAAATAGATTTGAATCCATACAATAATTAGAAAAATAAAATCAAAACTAATTTTAGTCTTTCCATGCAAACTAACTCTCTAACAAATTCTCTAATAGTTTAACTAACTGTTTGTTAACTAACTGATTGCTCAAATGTCAGTTTACTAACTGATTGCTTAAATGCAGCTAATTACTTGCATGCATGAGGAGTGGAGAAATTAACTCCAATTCAACTTGAGTCTCTAACACTCCCCCTTAATTTCTACAACTTACAATTTTAGCATTTACAATGCCTAAATTTAGTCTCAAATAATCAAAGGTCTCTTTTGGTAATGCCTTTGTAAATATTTCTACTAATTGATCTTCAGATTTGCAAAAGTCTAGATGGATTTCTCCATTGTTCACTAACTCTCCGATAAAGTGAAATCTTGTATCAATGTGCTTGCTCCTCTTGTGAAACACATGATTTTTTGATAAAGCGATTGATGATTTGTTGTCACAGAAGATTGGTGTTGACTCCTTCTGTACTTATAATAAATCTTTCAATATTATTCTCATCCAAGTTGCCTAACATGATGCTAATGTGGCTGCAACATACTCTGCTTCAGCTGATGAAAGTGTCACTATAGGTTGCTTTTTGGATGCCCATGCGACCACGCCTATTCCTAAAAGAAAGGCATATCTAAAAGTACTCTTCCTATCGTCAACACTACCTGCAAAATCATTATCTATAAAACCAATCAAACTAAAATCGTTAGTTGTGGAATATAAAATTCCATATTCTATAGTTCCTGCCACATATCTTAATATCATTTTTCCAACTTGCCAATGTGAGTCTTTCGGTGACTCCATGAATCTTGAGATTAAACTAACCCCATAACTGATATCTGGTCTAGTAGCTGTAAGATACATCAAAATGCCAACTAATATTTTGAATATTGTAGAATAAACATCAGACCCTTGGTCTTCTTTGCTATGTTTAGTCCTTGTAACAACTGGTGTAGGTGTTGGTTTACAATTCAGCATCTTAAATCTCCTTAACACATCCTTTACATATTTAGTTTGACAGATAAATATTCTTTTCTCTGATTGTATAACTTTTATTCCCAAAAAATACTTCATTAATCCCAAATCTGTCATTTCAAATTCTTTCTTCATTGCTGATTTAAAAGTGTCTACAGACAGATTTCTAGTAAAAATTAAATCATCAACATATAAACACACAATCAAAATCTGACCTTCTTTGCTGATTTTTGTGTACAAAGTAGGCTCACTATTGCTTCTGCTGAATCCATTGTTTAACATATATGAATCAATCCTGCTATACCATGATCTTGGTGCTTGCTTGAGACCATAAAGAGCCTTCTTCAATCTGTAAACTTTTTCTTCATGTCCTTCCACTTCATAACCTATGGGCTGTTTCACATATACTTCTTCATCTAAAATCCATTCAAGAAAGCTGATTTTACATTCATTTGATATACATACCAATTATTTTGAGCAGTAATTGATAAAACCATTCTAACAGTATCAAGTCTAGCAACTGGTGCAAATGTTTCATTATAGTCAACTCCATGATCTTGTGCAAAACTTTTTGCTACTAACCTTGCCTTGTGCTTTTCTACATTTCCATCTTCATCAAATTTAGTCTTATAAACCCATTTGACTCTAACACAATCATTACCTTTAGGTAAATTAGTTAGCTCCCATGTTTGATTTCTTTCAATAGCATTCATCTCTTCATCCATTGCTTTTATCTAATGTAACTCATTAACTGCTTCTTCATAATACATAGGATCATGAGTGAAAAAAGAAAAACTTGAAACCAAATCTAATTTCTCTTCTTTTTGATTATAAATCTCACTCAAAATTTTCATTTTATTACCTTTAATTCTTGATCTCAAAGTAGCAAGAGTTGGATCTGATTCATCACTTACTTGTGAATTTGGAGTAGGGTGACATGCATGACTAGATGATTCACCTTGTTCAAACCTCCTAGGTGTTCTTGTTGGAGTGCTTGTGCCTGCTTGTGGAGAGGATTGTCCACCTTGCAAATTTTGTTCTTCAAAAAGTTCTTCATCCTGTGGAATTTGTGCTCCAATTGTGATGGTGCTACCATCCCATGCTTCTGCTTCCTTAAATTCAACATCTCTGCTTATAATCACTTGCTTTAAGATAGGGTTATACAACTTATAAGCTTTTGATTCTTCACTATAGCCAATAAAAATGCATTTCTCACCTCTATCATCAAGTTTCTTTCTCAATTTAGATGGTATAAGAGAATATGCAACACAACCAAAAATTCTTAAATGATATACACTATATTTCTTACCACTCCATGCTTCTTGTGGAATTCAATCTCTGACACTCTTTGTTGGGCTTCTGTTCATAATATACACTACACATGCTACTACTTCTACCCAATATTCATTTGACAAGTGTTTGGCTTTCAGCATGCTTCTTGCCATCTCCATTATTGTTCTATTCTTTATTTCTGCTACATCATTCTATTGTGGTGCGTACCTTGTAGTCAATTGTCTTTTAATGCCATGATACCTGCAAAAATCTTGAAATTGATTAGACATATATTCACCTCCTCTATCTAATCTGAGTACCTTCATATAATGGCCACTCTGCTTTTCAACCATTGCCTTGATTTCTTTAAACTTTCCAAAGGCTTTAGATTTATTTTTGAGAAAGTATATCCAAGTCTTTCTGCTAAAGTCATCAATGAAGGTTAAAAAATAAGTACTACCTCCAAATGATGTAGTTTGCATTGGTCCACATAAATCACTATGGACTAACTCCAATATTACCTTAGCTCTATATGAGCCTCCTACTGGAAAACTCTCTCATTGCTATTTTGCTAGAATACAACTGTCACATGAACTTTCTGGCTTTTCTATTGGTGGTAAACCCTTCACCATACTTTTCTTCTGTAACAAATTTAAACCTCGAAAATGTAAATGTACATACCTTAAGTGCCATAACCATGATTGGTCTAGCTGCATGGATTTGTAGTGGGCTTCTTCTTTTCCTAGGATGCACTGAATTCAAAGTGGGAACATCCGATTCTTGGTCATCTCCACTTTTCCTATCAACCTGTCACTTGGAAACTTGTCCAAAATTGTGCAAACATTATCCATAAAAGATACTCTATAACCTTTCTGAACGAAATGTCAAATACTCAAAAGATTATGTTTTAGTCCAGGTACAGAATAAACATCAGGTATAAACTTTCTTTCACCATTCTTGGCCAAAACATTTATGACACCTTTACCCATGACATCTACTGTGATATCATTTCCTAATTTCACTTTTGATTTTACAGAATCATCAAGACTAGCAAAAAATTCTTTATTTCCTGTCATATGATTACTACATCCACTATCTAAAAACCAAATATCTCTAGCCTTTTCTTGAGTAACATTAAAAGTAAGAAACATGCTTCCAAGATTAGAACTAGATTCCCCTGGATTAGAGCTAGATTCACCTGTGTAATTAGCATTCTACTTGTACACATATCCTTGTTTACTTCTACAGTCACTTACATAATGACCTTATTTCTTGCAGTAATAACATTAAACATTAGATTTATCAAACCTCTATGAACCTTGCTAGAAGTGATTGTTACCACATCCTCTACTACTGTAGTTTTGATTACTGTTCTCACCTTCATCTGAATTGTTCCTTCCATATTAGCCTCTGCCTCTTCCTCTAAAGCTTGACCTGACTCTTCCTCTTCCTCTACCAAAAGTTACCTATGACTTAAAAGCATTCTCAAGAGAAGTATTATTCCTATTCATTATGGATTCATGTGTTAACAAAGAACCCATTAATTCATCTATAGATAATTGTTCCAAATTTTTTGTTTCCTCAATAGCTACAACTATTACATCAAATTTGCTCGGTAAACACCTGAGTATTTTCTCTATGATCTTCTAATCTATGATAGATTCTCCATTAGATCTAATTTGATTCACTATATTCAAAACTTGACCCATAAATTGGTCTATAGATTCTGGTTCATTCATTTAAAAATTTTCAAAATTTTATCTAAGAGATTGCGGTTTAGCAATTTTTACCTTTGTGTTACCTTTATAGGTATTCTCCAAGATTTTCTATGCCTCTCTTATCTTGTTGCTATTGCAACTCTGGAAAATATAGATTCATCCAATGCCTGTTAGATGAGAAATAAAGCTTTTGCATCTTTCTTCTTGTTTTTTTTAAGCTGGTCCTTTTGTACTTGATTTAATGCCATGAAAGATCCCAAACTAGGATTGAAAGCAAATAAAATTGATTTCCACTAATTACAGCATTCAATCAATTGGACAAAGATATAAAACCGAATGTGACTGATACTATAGCCCAGATGTTATAAAATTATTACAGATTGGTCTCAAAAACCCAGTTATTATAACAACTACTAAACTGGAAATAAAAAACCTAGGATTGCGTACTCTCAGCCTGCTGTGTCCAGAAAACATAGTCGCTGACGCCGGTCACTGAGGATGCCGACGTCGGTCGATACCCTGCCACCCTCGGTCGTCTGAGGGCGACCTCTGCCTGTCTATCTAACTACCTGACTGCCGGCATCGGTAGATAATCGGCCGATGTCGGTCTATATGCCGATGCCGGTCTCTATATAACCTTGCAGCCGAACTGTGCCCTTTCCTTTCTCTAACCCTGATAGTACGGCCTGGTGCCGATCTATCTATCTGTACGGATTCTGTACTCGAACCCGATATGCAAATAAAATATATAAATCTGGAAGCTAAACAATGAATAAATACCTGGAACCCATTTACATAGGCTGAACCCTGGTATACTCCGTGAATGGCCTCTGAAGCTCCCAATCTGACCAATATGCACAATCTGGATTTCGTCTCGAATCGACCTCTGACAAAGCGCTGGGTTTTCATCCAACTCTTTGCCAATCTACTGAAGATTTTCGTCCTCAGAGATTCCAGCTGAATCACCGATTCAAGCTTCTTAGAATAATTTTTGCAAAAGAAGATATTAGATAATACAAATGCTATGCTTTCCCCTTCTTTTAAAGCTTTCCAAGGAAACTTCTAGAAGAAGTCAATTTTATTTTCATAATAATTTAATTAATTAATTAAACCCTTTTAATATAAAATTGGGGACATTACAGTCCTCCCTTCCCAGAGATTGCTTGTCCTCAAGCAATTCGCCCCTGATACCCAATACCAACTACCTAGATGCCATATTAATCTCACAAATTTGCAAATTCTTCTGTCAAAAACACCATGCTGGAAAATATCTGTGACTACATTCACCTTATTTCTCCTAGAGAGCAGAGTGATAATCCTCAATATGTAAGTAGCAAATTCACCATCACATACCTTAGACTTAGAAAAAGGTCGCTGCGCTACTCTGATTAACAAACTCTCACTATTATAAGGATGTTGACTTATAATTGGAAAGGAAAATGCCCTGCAACAAATAGAATTAGTTACCACATCACCTGTAAAATGAGACTCCATCCTGTGAGATGACCCCTCCTTAGGTCCTCCATCTGGTGCTGCCTTCAAGATAATCTTCCTTCCCCCAGAAAGAAATTCTAACTGCATATGGCGGTGATCAATAATGTAGCGCCCAATACCCTGTAACCACTGCATGCCTAAAACCACATCATAATCCTCTAAAGGAAACACATAGAAATCATCTGTCAGAGTGTAATCCCCCATCTGAATGCTAAGCTATGGAATCCGTTTGGTATAACCCAAGACGGCACCATCTGCCACCTTTACCCCAAAACCACCAAACTTCTCATACTGTAATCCATGCCTTCCCACTAACTTCCGGTCAATGAAGTTATGTGTAGCACCTGTATCTACCAAGCTCACTACCCACTTACCCCCAAGTGTACCTTTCAACCGGAAAGCATGAAAGTTAGGATAACTGGAGAGAGTAGCCATAATTGCTTTGGCTTATGCAAAAGGCTCTGGGGTGTCTAACTCCAACTGTATCTGATCCTGCTCAATGTTATCCTCAATGTCTGTATCAGAAACCTCCTCATCTCCACACTCAGAAGTTACCTCAATCAAATGAACCTTTCCTTTACCCATGCAACGGTGGCCTGGCTCCCATGGGTCTTTGCAGGAAAAACATAACTTTTTCCTCCTCAAGTCATTCCTAGTTTCCTGATTCATCCAAGGATTTGTAGAGGATGGCCCTTCTTTAATTTGTGGTGTATTGGCCTTCTGTATAGGCCGAGATTCCGCAGCTATTTTCTTATCACCCTGATAAGAAGTGGGAACAGTATCCAGTCTCAATGTCACATCAATGGCATCCTTAAGAGTGGCTGGTTGGAAGGCACGTACCAGTCCCTTAAGTCTATTCTGTAACCCCTCAATAAATAACATCACACTCCACCTCTGAGGCATATCAGGTACCATAACCGCAATATGCTGAAACTCATTAATATAAGTTTCTGCGTGTCCACTCTGTCTAAGATGATCCAACTCCCTGTAGTAAAGTTCTGTATCCTTACGGTCAAACCGTGCAATAAGTCTCTCAGTGAACTCAGCATAGGAGTGAACTAAGGCGTGATCCTGGGTGACCAATCCATGGTGCCACCAATCATATGCAATCTCCTCTAGATGTAACACTGCAAACTGAATGGCCTCACGCTCAGGCATGGGCCTCAAAGAAAGATATATGTCCAGCTTGTGGACCCAAGCTCTTGCACTAGTCTCTCCAGAGCCATTATATGAAGCCAATGTAATCTTCCCCGTAGCTCTATTGAGGTCATGATTATGCTGCTGCTGTGGTGGTCTATTACCCCGATCTCCCCTGAGTCTCGCTGTGTCTCTACGCTGTGCACAATACTAGGGAAGAGGAAAAACCTCCCTAACCTCTGGGGGTAAAGCTCTCCACTCTGCTGTGGCTGCCAAAACGGACTCTTGGAACCCCATCTCTGGTGGTTCCACCTATGCTGGTTGTCCACCTGGTACAAACTGAGGCAGTAATGGTCTATTAGGAGTAGATGTATGATGATGATGTCGCCTAGAGGAATGATGGGAACTCCCCACTGAAGAACGGGAATGGTGACTATGCTGACTGGAGTGATGGGTATGATCACTACTAGTCACTGAAGCTGATCTATTCCTTCTACCTCTGTGTCTATCTACCTCTAAACATTCCATGGTATCCTGTAATCGGTCTAGAGCCTGAACAATCCTGGGTTGGGTAGTGATGAGAGTCCTCATCATCTCCCTTTCTTCTTCATCCTGGTTTCTATGGGCATTCCCCTATTCTTCGGCCATGATAGGTGGCTGTCCTAAACCCAACTCTCGCTCGTACTGAGCTCTACTACGTGTAAAATATCTATGACTTCTATCAAATCTTCCAGGATGCATAGAAATAAAATAGTTTTATCCCTACAGGCTGGCAAGATGCATGGCTCTGATACCACTGATAGATCCCAAACTAGGATTGAAAGCCAATAAAATTGATTTCCACTAATTACAGCATTCAATCAATTGGACAAAGATATAAAACCGAATGTAACTGATACTATAGCCCAGATGTTATAAAATTATTACAGATTGGTCTCAAAAACCCAATTATTATAACAACTACTAAACTAGAAATAAAAAACCTGGGATTGTGTACTCTCGGCCTGCTGTGTCCAGAAAACACAGTCACCGACGTCGGTCGCTGAGGATGCTGACGTCGGTCGATACCCTGCCGCCGTCGGTCGTCTGAGGGCGACCTCTACCTGTCTGTCTGATTGCCTAACTGCAGGCGTCGGTAGATAATCGGCCGATGTCGGTCTATATGCCGATGCCGGCCTCTGTATAACCCTACGGCCGAACTGTGCCCTTTCCTTTCTCTGACCCTGTTGCTACGGCCTGGTGCCGATCTGTCTATCCGTACGAATTCCGTACCCGAACCTGATATGCAAATAAAATATATAAATTTGGAAGCTAAACAATGAATAAATACCTGGAACCCATTTGCATAGGCTGAACCCTAGTATACTCCGTGAATGGCCTCTGAAGCTCCCGATCTGACCAATATGCACAATCTAGATTCCGTCTCGAATCCACCTCTGACAAAGCGCTGGGTTTTCGTCCAACTCTTCGCCAATCTACTGAAGGGTTTCGTCCTCAGAGATTCTAGCTGAATCACTGATACAAGCTTCTCAGAATAATTTTTGCAAAAGAAGATATTAGATAATACAAATGCTATGCTTTCCCCTTCTTTTAAAGCTTTCCAAGGAAACTTCTAGAAGAAGTCAATTTTATTTTCATAATAATTTAATTAATTAATTAAACCCTTTTAATAGAAAATTGGGGACATTACATGCCAGATGGGCTGCCTCGTCCTGCGGTTCTACAAAACCACTCTCTACCAAATTCCAAACTTTTTGTGAGCAAAATAATGTTCTCATCTTAATTGCCCAAAAATCGTAATTCTTACCATCAAAAATTGTAATTTGATGCTGTGAAATACTATTGTACGCTGTCATTTCTCACGTTGAAAATGACTTTCTGGTCGCTGTTTCTGACACACAGTTGCCGATGACAATTAAACTGCTGTAGTCGGTCAATAATACTGTCGATGTCGGTTACACTACCACGGTCGGTCGATATTACTGTCGAGGTCAGTCACTGATATTGTCGACGTCGGTTATATACTGCCAATGTCGGTCAGGGAGTTGGCCGACGTCTGTCTCTATACTACCAATGTCGGTCTCTGCGCTACCTACTGGCAATTTCTGTGCCCGACTGCTTCGCTCTCCTTTCTTTTTGTCACCTCCCTGTTGGCTGCTTTCCTAACCAGGGTCTTCTGCCACAACCTGTGCTCTGATACCAATTTGTCAGAATCAAGAGAGCATACAAAACAAGAACTCAAACAAATAAATAAGAATTGAACAATTGCTATAGCAATTTCTTGAAAGAAAAAGATTTTATTGATCTTCAATTTTCCTTGCTTACAATGATGCGCCCAAGCATCTTTAAATAATTTTGAATCCATACAATAATTAGAATAATATAAACTCAAGACTAATTTTAGTCTTTCCATGCAAACTAACTCTCTAACAAATTCTCTAACAGTTTAACTAACTATTTGTTAACTCACTGATTGCTCAACTGTCAGTTTACTAACTGATTGCTTAACTGCAGCTAACTGCTTGCATACATGAGGAGTGGAGAAATTAGCTCCAATTCAACTTGAGTCTCTAACAACATCTCCAACAACGTCAAACTCAGTAATAATGGAACGGTCTTCAATTGTACTGCCAACTCTTTCAATCTTGGTAACAATGTCATGATTCAGCTCTGCCCACTCCATAATTAAGACCTATAAGCTCTCTCCAAATCAATGCAATGTTCGCGGTGCAAATTTATTTTGTTGCTTTTTCCAGCATAAAAAAATCGCTCCATTCAATACTGAAATACCCAAAATGCAGTAATCCTCCAACTAGAGTAAATTGCAACATTAAATCTCACCTCAAACCTTGTTTGGTCTCCCATATCATGAAAAACCTACCAATCAATGCATAAAAAATAATAAGGTTACACCTTACCTTAAGAAAAACAATATAAGCATGGAAAACATAGTTCTCTGATTGGCCAAAATAACAAGCAATAAGAACTGGTTAAAGCAAAGTTAATGCTATAGTCTTACTTCATGGATAATATGTTGGGAACACAGGATGTAATTCCACATATGCACTTAAATTGTAGTTAATGCCACGATGTTTTTAAAAAAAAATATTTATATGTACATTCAGGAAGAAGATTTCACGCTTTGTCCATATTTCGTATGCCTTTATATATTCTATGTCGGCATGGACATCATCAGACTATTTTGACAATAATTTTATGCAATATGATTAATCTAGATTGAAGTAGGTCCTCAAAAGTTCACTTTGTTTTCATCACACATTAGATATTGCATATATCGAAGGACAAGGTGGGGAAGAAGATTTGTTTTCAAGTACACAAATATTGTATATTTAGGATAGGAATGCCAACTGAAAATGTGTATTTAAACTATGCAACAAAAATATAAACTACTAAACGCCTGTTTAGATGGCCATGAAAATGTGTATTTAAACTATACAACAAAAATAGAAAGTACTAAATGCTTATTTAGATGATCTTGTATGGCTTTGGAATAATTCACTAGGATTTATTTTTGACTTATTTTACAATATTTTATATGTATTGTGATGCTTAAGTAAAAGTAAATATTTATTTTTGTTTTGTTAATAAATATTCCATTTATTTATATTATATATCAGTCATACCATATTAATTTATGCATTTTAGAGTTAAATTTCTCAATTATTAATATTTGTTTTCTATATTTTTAAAATCAAATTACAAAGTTTTTAAAGTTTGATTTCATTTATGTAAAAAGTTTAAATGTTTTAATTTTTTTAGTATTTTAAGGGTTTTACACACTATACATTCCCATTTTATGCATTCATATTTAATGTCATCTATATATTGTTTGTTAACTTTATGCTTCCATTAACTTAAATAATCCTTGCAACATTTCACCTCCACCTACAAATTCACATCTATCATCAATGATCCCACTTCTTATTGTGATGATCGTCTTAGTTATTACTATACTTGATATTTGGAAAATAACGATATAGTTTTTGGTGTGCGGCTTTAAATTTTTTTGCTGTTCATAAGTACAAATATATATGGGGTGTCTATCGAGATGTAAGTTGAGTAAAATATCACCCAATTTATTATTAAATTTAATCTTGGTAGTAGCTATGCTAAATTAGTGCCTTTTTTAATAAATATAGTTTTTGGTGTGCGGCTTTAAATTTTTTTGCTGTTCATAAGTACAAATATATATGGGGTGTCTATCGAGATGTAAGTTGAGTAAAATATCACCCAATTTATTATTAAATTTAATCTTGGTAGTAGCTATGCTAAATTAGTGCCTTTTTTAACAAATATCTCAAGCATTTTTTAATTGTTAGTTTGTTAATTGAAATTAATTATTAAATGAAGGAATATGTTTTCATGGTCAAGGTCACGAGGTTAAAATACATTACACCAAAACAAAAAATGATAGTATAAATCAAGTCTTATTAAATTTAGTAAAATAAAAAACAAAAATCTAAAGTGTGACTATAATGGAATTATCTAATAATACATAGAGTGAGTGATAAAATTTAGATAAAGAGTGGATATATAAATGCCTAATTTATAACTCGTTTGTAGTCTAATAGTCACTATAATTGATGATAAATAAGTTTGGATATAGTGGATAATAAAAATTAAAAAAATGTCCATATATAACAAAATAACCAATATCTAACTCTTATGATAGTAGAAAACTAATATCAAATTACTGTAATAGTAATTATATTTTCCAATATTATAAATATGATCGTAAAAAATATTTCATAAATTGAAATGGTCTCAAACTACATAAAACACTTTGTGTACACATGTTTGACATAAACATCTCTCATAACATATAATTGATTCAAAAAACTTCTTGAATTCCTTTTCCTTTTCTAAAGGTTTAGTCCTTTCTAAGACGATAGCTATCTCATCTCCCCTATATAGATATGAGTATATACATAAATGGGTTAGATTGGTCAAATGATGAATATATTCTCCTCTCGGTTATCATATCTTTATAGGTGTCTAAGGATAGAGATATATGGTGACATCCTTCTACATATATGGGGGAGAGCCTCGAATTATCTTTATGGTAAATTCCAGTGCTTTGCTTATCCTCCCATTTTTAGATAAGATAGAGCCTACCTCCATATAAATAGATAGGGAGTTGGTTTATGAATTGGAATTGGGATTGGGGAGTCAATTAGATACATGATTAGAGGGAAGTCGAATCTTGAGCCATTTACTATGTTAGGTCAGTGCATATGGGAACGCCCAACAATCAATGAAAGAAATTTTAAGAATATTGAACCGAAGCGAACCCGATTTGATCCACTATGATAAGAGACCCCTATATATATATCTGCCAATCCAATTAATTCCCTTTTCCTCTTATTTTGTTTCTTACCATCATTCATTTTCTCCCTTCCCCCGAATCTGGAAATATGGGAATGGAGACGTTCCAATACATCAATTGGTTTTTGATTAGACAATGGGACTAAAAATATATCACCTTGAACATTAGCTGAATAAATGTGCCTTAAAAGGAATCTGAACCACCAACCCTTCGCGAGAATTAAGAATTCCATTTTTATTTTCTCACACAAATTTATTCTTCAAGAATGATGCAAACTCCTTAACTGAAGAATCTACATAAGTATGTATATTTTTATGGTTATGATCCTCTACTTTCATAGGGTTTTTAGTGACCCATTAGGGCCTTCACTTTAATCCTCACTGTCAACAATAACTGAAACAAGGCTGGATTTTAATCTTAACTTTAACTAAATTCAGTCAGTTTTTTGAGATCCATCTGTGAAGGGGTTGAAGACTACAGCAAAAACCACTGAATTTACAAAGCAAACTAGTGGTTGAGAGCCTATCTTCCCTCTCCAATATCATTCATTTTCTCCCTTCCCCCGAAACTGGAAATATGGGAATGGAGACGTTCCAATACATCAATTGGTTTTTGATTAGACAATGGGACTATAAATATATCACCTTGAACATTAGCTGAATAACTGTGCTTTAAAGGAATGTGAACCACCAACCCTTCGTGAGAATTAAGAATTCCATTTTTATTTTCTCACACAAATTTATTCTTCAACAATGATGCAAACTCTTTAACTGAAGAATCTACGTAAGTATGTATATTTTTATGGGTATGATCCAATACTTTCATAGGGTTTTTTTGGATCATACCTACTCCGAATATAAAAATAGTTTTTTTTGGTATGATCCAATACTTTCAAGATTATATATTTAAAAATTAAAGCATTTATAGTGAAGGAACGAATCAAGTTATGAAAGCACACTATTTGTAACTTCCCATTTGCAGAAGATATACTCCCAAACTCTATATAGCTTCACAGATTATGTAGTCCTTTAGCTCACCAATTACAATTTGAGTTACTGAATTCACATATTGTACTTATGGCATATATCTAGACATATCTCCAATACCATTTTGGAACTGTTTTTTTCATGCCATTTCTACAGATCACAGTCTATATTCAAAACTAATCTATCTTTTAGATAATGTAATGTAAAAGTGAATGAAGAAGATTGGAATAAATTTTCTACAAGCCCACTTGCATGTCTGCATACTCTTTTCACTTTCATCTACTATCATTAAAACATTTAACTCCCCTTTTATGTTGGCTACCATTTTCTATTATCCATATTCATTTGGGCCAATGGTGTCTATGTTTGTTTATAGTATCTACAACTTGTAGTTAAACTACCTTTATAAACTAAAAAATTAATACTTCTATTTTTGAATTATAGTATATACAATAGAGTAGTCTGATTGGCCGAAACCGTAAAAAATAATATATGATTAAATCTAGTCCTTATTTTCCTCTGAATAGGTGGCTCAAGAATACAATGGCTAGCTAATCCTTTGGATCCATAGTTGCCTCATGAAGTGAAGATATAAACTTATATCGATATAAAATGTTTGTCATATAAATGGATTCTGAAGCCTAAGAATGTACTATGATCTAACAATATTGGTGTGGATATCTGAATCTATGCTAGAAACTAGGCTACTCTTGGCCACTCTGATAGATGGAGATTAGGCTTGTATGAAAGCCACTTCAAAAATGGAAACTAGGGTTTTATAGAAGCCAGATGACAAATCATGAACTCAAAAATGTGAAGGTTAGGCTTGTACGAAATCTACTCTGAAATGATAACAACCACTTATAGACATAATAAGACATGCAACTATTGAGAATGCCTGAATAATGTTGAACTTGGCAAGAAAAGAAAACAAATGTGCCATGCACATTTCCCTCAATCACTAGTGTCTATGGAATCTAATTTAGAAGTTATAGCAACAATTGTATCTGAAACTGAAAGTGATAGCCAATCATGTCATGCATGATGCCCCTTATATATAGATTATCTAAGCAAAAATATATTGAAAATTGTTATAACTGAACTAATATGATAGTGCAAAAATTGTATTTGAACCTAATTTTTAACCTACTTTTAAAAAAACTAGTTTCTCTACTATTTGGATAGGAGCACTAAAAATAGATATTAGTGGCACCGACACTATCAATGAGTCTTAGTGATAATGTCCTAGGCCAAACTGATGACTGTTATAGAATCCTCACTATCTTCCTAATCTATTTTGACTGATTTGATATCCAATTATTGTTCTGAGTGTTTTAAAACTATTTTTTTTACCAATAGGAGCTCCAATCTCTGTAGAAAAACCTTTGTTTGTTGCCTCCTCTTCTGAGGATAGGAGTGAAGAACCTATAATGACTACCCTCAAAATAAAGAGCCTTGTAAGTGTGTTATAATGTAAATATATATGATATAATAATTATAAAAGATAAGATATCTCACAATATAACATGGTTTGTATTGAGAGATTGTTAGATCAACATAAGTATGCTTAGATATATATAACATTATAATAGCATTTACAGTGTACTAAACTAAAACTAGAAATGTTAGTTGTTTTTTAGCATGGATGGATGGAGCATGATGTCCATCATGACTTCCAAAAAGATAGGATAATGCATGATTTGTATCATGCCATTGTAATCAATCGAAAAATAATCAAGTAACAAACACAGAAAGCAAGAATCAAGAAGCATACAAGAGTGGTCAAAATGCCAAGCAAATAAGGAGCATGGACACATATCACGTGAGATAGAAAGCAAACATATTAGGCATGTTTAAATGCCACATACACATAGAATTAAAAATAATCAAAGGTTGACATGAAAGCCACAATCACATAAAAGAATATAGGCAAAGGACATTGGAAAATGTCCTAAGACACACACCTGAATAGAAACAAAGTATATTGAAGAATGTCCTAAGAAACATACATGAGATAAATAAGAACTAAAAATATAATCACATCAAGCTATGCTAAGCAAAAGATAAAACATGTAAAGAATACAAAAATACAATCGTATTTAACTAATCAATGAAAGAGTGAAAGTATGCAAGATATGTTAGTACAAGACTAAGTATATGCTAAGAAATACACAAGTGGTAGATACTAGTGAGTGTGGATAGAGTAATATATGTAAGCTACTAAATAATGTACATTAACATGATAGCTAGAGTGTATGGTGTAATAATGACATAACTTGGATGGTGTAGTTATGTAGAATATGACCTTAGTGGCTTTGATATCGATGTGTGTCTCAAATGTAGAAGTGATGTGCTCTTTGAATAGGTAGAGTGAAGCAGTCAAGTAATTAGAAGCCACTGCACACACTTAAAGAAGATGAAGTGAAGCATAGTAATGTAGTTAAATTGATAAACAAAAGCATATACTAGTAAATTTAAGTCCAACATAGCATTAATGTTGTAAATCATGGATCATACATACAATAGAAATGTTTTTGGTGTTTTGACATATTTGAATTTTTTTAAAATTCTTGATATGTTAAATTATTTTTATAATTTTAGAATCTTAGCTATGTACAATCAATAATATGAATAATATGTACGATCAATCAAAGGAAACTATGTAGAGGTAAGGCTTCAAAAGAGATGATACTAACTGATGAGTCTCATGCGAGACTCCCTATCATGGTGTCTTATATCAATGAGTGAAATTGTGCGTGACCATGAAGCACGATGGAAATTCTGAGAATGTGGCTCTAAAAGTTGTATATACTATAGATGATTTAAAATATTTAAATTAGAAACTGACATTGGAGTCCCTTTGTAACTTTGGGAAGTGGATGCAACTATAGGGCTCTTAAGGACCCATTTAGGAATATGAGAAACTCTAAGAATATGTGCTTTATGTGTAGATGCATGAGATCTCAATGAGACTACCTTGGGTGTGAATAAGATAGTTAGAAGCTATTTAGAATACTAAATATATGAAGGTGTATGAATCCTTTGTGATGATGATGGATGCCTCAACTATGTCTAAATCTATATTGGAGATATAACTAAAACTTGTAGAGAAACTGAAACTAGTGGCTAAACTGAAACTGATGACTGCAAAGTAGATGGCTCTAAAGTGGGGAGTGGTAACTCATATTAAACTCCATCAATTGTAACAAACTTATTAGCATGAATTAATTTCACATATCTATGAACTGTATAGGGTAATACTTAGAGTTTCTAAATCCATGGTCGACTAGGTAACATGTCAAAAACTCTTGCATTGGGAATAATAGTAAATGGCATGGCCACATGTGTTAGACCAACCTATAGAGGAATTATATCTCATCCAATGAAATCTATATGTACCTACTGAATCCACTGATAACTACATCTATCAAAGTAATATCTTGCTCTAAATACCCTAAATGTTGTAGTAATGTCATAATGCATATGTTTACAATAAATAAATTATCTATGAGAACACTATGAATAGGATAACTATGAAAATAAGCTTTTATAAAGAGTACATGATAATCTAAATCATCTTCAACAATCTCCTACTCTAAGAAAATGTAAAGTTTAGCTAGAACTATATAATTGTATACACCAATCATGTTGCTCAAAGGATGTAATTGTATTAAAGGTACCATGTATGTATATTATGGGGGATGTGCATGATATGCATGTTAAACATCTGATGTGTCCCTTGTTTGTTGTTTAGAATATTGTGGAAAAGGATCAAATAAAAATTTCAATACTTTATCCCATGTTTGCTTTGCATGAGGAGGCTCAACTAAAGTTCCAAGATCAATATGATTTCCATCTATCAAATTGTGTATCTTGTATCTCAAACTAATGCATATGTTTTTTGTATGGCTTGGTTCCTTTTGAAAATTACAAAATGCATGTTGATCATATCTCCATGAAAGATGCTTTGTTTGATCAACTTACCGAATAGGAGGAAAAGATATTATGTTACATTTTAATAACTATTGTAAAACTTTGGTTGGAAAAACTAGTACATTGGTAAATGTACATGAGGAGGTGCTAATAAAACCATATACTATGTGGGATCTAAATCCACATTAACTGTCAATTGATTATGAGTCTTCTTATCATTAACCTTGACTTTGTATGGGAATTTGTTTTTATTCTTGTTGGTTGTTTTTGTGATACTATTGTACTTGAGTTTGTCCATAAAAATTAACATGACTTCTCTTTCCTTTACTATGTGGCACAATTCAATCAAGGAAGAGAATATTTTGAACATAATTGATTCATGCAAAACTGGTAGAAGACTCTATTTGAAGACATGTTGTAATTCTTAATCAACCATGGGTCTAGTCATCCTAGCCAAGATAGTCTTATATCAAAAAACATAATTTGTGAGATGTTCATTTGATCATTGTTTCTGTTGTGAAACTTGGGCATATGAAACATTATCACCACTGTTAATGCTGAAATGAGCTAGTAACATGTCGGATAAAAGATTTGATGCATTTGCCAATAGATTCAGTAGACTATAGAACCATTATAAAGGATAATCCTTTAGGCTTCATATAAATGACTTGGTAATTAGCCAGTAATTTGGTACATTGTCCAAGCATGCTACATGGAAATCTCTTAAAGGTATCTATAGATCACCCTTGCTATCATATAGAGTAAGCTTGGGTTGAACATAACCTTATGGTAAGGGTGTAGAAATAATATGATGTGCTAATAGTGTTTGTAGTAAATCAGAAGAATCCAAAGCTTGTGTAGGTCTAGAGGAACCTTGCTCAAGATGTAGCACCTTAGATTTAAGAGATCACATTTCTTGCACAGGGTTTGACACATCAAGAGATAGAGATGTACTAGTTGTAGTTGGTTTCATAGAAGCTGCTTGGATCACTATAGTGGGTTGTTGAGATAACGTTGCCCCCGTAGTGTCATTTGTAATTGGATACTCTATAGTTTGAGAAGATTGACCATTGTTCACTCTATGTTGTTTCTTTTGTAAAATTTTAAGAATATCATCACATATTAGGATGTTTATTTAAGAGTTATTGAAGTTCACTTTTATCAGTTTCATCGAAACTAGAGTATTAGGCCATTGTTAAGGTTTTTTTTTTTTTTTTTTTGAAATTTTTTATAATTTTTTACAATAATTTGTAATAGGCAAAGTGCTATAGAAGGAAAGTACTGAACATAGGAAATGTAAAGTCTTAAATACATTGAATAAAAAATTACATAAAATGATACAAATCTCACAAACATGTATGGTGATACCTCAAGAAGAAATGGGACCTATTATATACAACTAGGGTTTAGAAGATGATATTTTGACAAATTACTATGAAATATTGAAATTTAAAGTAAATTTCTAAGTTAGATATGCAAGTAATTCTTTTTGTTTAAAAAATTAATGATTTGATGGGACCTACTATATGCAACTAGGGTTTGAAAAAAATATATTTATGAAAATTTCAACTGATTTTTGAAATTTTAATTGATTTTCTAATTTAAATATGTTATTAAAAATTCAAAAAATGATTAAAAAATTATTGAAAAAAACACTAGGATCTAATATGGACAACTAGGGTTTGAAAGAAAATTATTTTAAAATTTAATAATAAATTTTAAAATTGAAAATGAATTTTTTATTTAAATATTCAAGTAAAAATTCAAAAAATTATAAGATAGATCAGAAAAAAAAAATTATCATAAGATTTTAGGGGTTTTTATGCATAAACAAAGTAAGTTGGGTTCACTGAATAATTTAACATTTTTGATAATATTGGGGTTTTATTCATAATTTAGTTAAAGAGTCTTAGTAGTACAATCATTAAATAAATATGCAATTATCAAGCTATTGATTTTTTAAATTTCATTTCAATTCAAACTTTTCTAAAAGTATTAATAAGGTAAAGAAAATAAGACTTAGCTAGAAACTGATTGATCTGACTAAGATAGAGGTTAGAATTCATTGTACAAGATTGGAACACTATCACAAACTAGATTCTCAACTTCATTTTATGATTGGATAAGAGTGCCATAACTAGATAAGAGTGACACTGGCACTATAGTCCACCTGTACTACTATTATCCTAAGGATCTAGACTTTTTGAGTTTTATTCAATAGGTCTATGTGACCCCATCTATGATGTTTTACCAACTAGAAGTTTGTAGAGATCCTTGTAGAGAAGATTTTCTCTTCAAACCTTACTTTCCATTTAGATTTCAACAATTTTGAGTAAGAGGGGGGTTAGTGTGTGTAAGATTCAGTGGACGTGGATCCACATTCCTTGTGTGGGCACACTGCCTACATAGTAATATTCCAAAGTGGGATCAACCCATATGTAGTTTTCTCACTTGATGTGCTTTTTCTAATTGAGTATATGACTATGCAAAGAAGGCTAAACCAGATGTGCTTGAGATGGCTATGGACTAGTGTAAGGATTTGAATTGACTTGAAAGTGTATAGACTAGATATATGCAGATAATAAGGAAGATTGACTAAGTAGTTTTGTTTGTATTCTTGCTTGCTTAGTGATATTTTCCAACTCTTTCTAAATGATCTTTGAATGGGATTTTATAGGAATCTATTGGTTATGGGTTGAATGTGTTCACTTTGGGCTAACAAAGAGAAGGATAGGGAATCATAAAAAATTGATCATTGGGGCCAAAAATAGACATGAACAATAGCACCAAAAGTAGATAGGAGTGGTATTAGTGCTATATTCATAGCATAGTGCTATTAACCTAAATAGAAAAGACCTAGTAGGATAGATTTCTCATGAAAATAGGGTCCTAGCTTAGCTGAGATCATGTTTGGAAGGCTACAAATGACTAGAAATCATTAAAAACATGCCTTCAAGGGCCATGAGAGCAAGGAAGAGGGACAAAAGGGTTGGGCGTCATTATACATACTCAAGTTTACCAATTTTTTAATTTTATATGACTACAGGCTACATAATATAGAAAAAATTCTTCCTAATTTAAAAAAATAGTAAAATTTCTTCAAATCTCTAGAGAAACACAAAATTTACAAATTAATATTATAAAAGTAGTAATGACCAAGCCCAAAAAATATAGTAAATTAGTATAGTAAGAAAATATGGTTTATTTAAAAATTAAAAAATGCATATAGTTTACAAAAATAGAAAAGACAAGAAATAAATGTACATGATAATTTCACTACTCTACAAGCTCCCGAATAAAGAGGGTGTTTTCACTACTAGGAAACCACACAATCTATAACAAAAGAACAATAATAGAATACAATAATATAGATAATTAAATAGATAAGACATAGAATTTACGTGGTAAAACCCTAGTAAAGTTTAAAAAAAAACATGCACATTATAAAATATTAAGCTTCATTAATTCCAAGATGAACCAATTACATGAAAATTCACAATGTAGACTACATGCAAACTCTATAATGATATACATTCCTAATTGTAAAATAATCATTAGGATCCCTCCTAAAAATAGGGATAAACAATTCCTTTAAGGATTTTCTTCTAAAAATAGAATCTATTGGAATTCTTCTTCATAGAAAATGTCCCCCCTTTGACCCACTGAGACAATAGTTGGGGGAGGGGGGGGGTGTTTCACCCCCACACCCCCCTTGTCAGGGAATGGGATATAAACTGTGTTACAAAAGGATCCAAAACATAAATTTAATATCAAATATCTAACATTCACATTGGCTTCATTTCCATTGACATTGATCAATGCAAAGGTAGTGGTCACAACCATTAATCAAAAATAAATTAACATGACACAATTGCTTCAATAAAATTGGGTTTAATAAAAAATTATAATATCCATAACCTTGGATTAAAAAAATATAAGTAATACCCATAATTTATAATTTTGATAAAAAAAATACCTGAATAAAACTAGTAAGAATGTCATGGTATCAAAATACATCACAAATGATGTAAAACTTAGTGATAATTCCATGGTTTTAAATTTTATTGTCAACTCCTTCAATCATAGTAACAATGTCATCGTTTAGCTCTTCCCACTCCATAATTAGTACCTATAACCTCTCTCCAAATCAATGTCAATGTTCCAATTTCACATTTATTTCATTACTTTTTCCATCATAAAAAATTGCTTCATTCAATACCAAATACCCAAAACGTAGTGATCCACCACCTAAACTATGTTACGACATTATATCTCACTTTGAACCATGTGAGGCCTCCCATATCATGAAAAATCTATCAATAAACATACAAGAAATAGTATTATTATATTGTAATGGTTAAAAAGCTTACACCTTACCTTTCCAAAAGATACATATATTTTTAAGCATCGAAAACATAGTGCTCTGATTGGCCAAAACAACAAGCAATAAGAACTCATTAAAATAAAATTAATTCTATAGTCTTACTTTATTGATACTATGTTGGAAACACATGATGTAATTCCTCATATACGCCTAAATTTTACTTAATGCTTAGATTATTTTAAAATAATTATATGTACCTTCAAGAAGAGGATTTCTTGCTATGTCCATATTTTTTATGGATTTATACATTCTATGTCATCATGGGCATCATCAAACTATATATTCAAAATATGTTTATGCAATATGATTCATCTAGATTGAAGAAGGTCCCCAAAAGTTCACTTTGTTTTCATCACACATTAGATATTGCATATATCGAAGGACAAAGTGGGGAAGAAGTTTTATTTTCAAGTACATAAGTGTTATAGATTTAGGATAGGAATGCCAACTCAAAATGTGTATTGACACTATAAAGGAAAATTTTTAAGTTCAAAAATCTTATTCACATGACCTTCTAAGCTTTTCGATTGATTCAATAAGATTTATTTATCTATTGTACATGTACTATGATGCCTAGGTGAAAATAAATTCTTTTATCTTGTTAATAAATAATCCATTTATCTATATTATATTTGAGTGATATTATATTAACCTAATTTTATTAGAGTTAAATTTCCCAATTATGGATAATTTTATTACATATCCTTAAGATCAAATTGCAAAGTTTTTAAGGATTGATTTCATTTATGTTAAAATTTGAAATGCTTTAATCTTTTAGTATTTTAAAGGTTTTATAGTTTATGCTTTCCCATTTTATATCTCCATCTTTAGTACCATTTGTCTATTGATTTTATTCCCATGCTTCCACTAACATAAATAATCCTTGCACCATTTCACCTCCATCTAAAAATTTGCATCTATCATCAATGATCCCCGTTTTTATTATGATGATCATCCCAACTATTACTTTATTGGACATCTAGAAAATAAATATATAGTTTTTGGTGTTTGGATTTAAATTTTTTTGTGGTCCATAAGTAAAAATATATGTGGGGTGTGTATGGAGATATAAGTTTAGTAAAATATCATCATTAAATAGTAATTTTAGACCCTTAGATGATCACATATGCCCTCCTTATTATATATCAAAAACACTTCTAAGTGGAAAGTGCTTCTTAGTACAGCAATGGAATTTTTGAGATGGTCATTTTGGTGTATGGAAGAGCTCAAATGGAGCTATGAATAAGAAGTTATGGCCTCCATAATTTGGCCTATTATTTTTTGTATCATTCTCCTCTGGTTGAAAATAACTTAGCTCCTATGAGTTTCCTTGATTGTAATACTGACATTTTTCTTTCTCAATCTTATTTAGTTCCCATTTTATAATTCAGGTGTTGTCTTCTTGATGCAATCCTTTAGACTATACCAAATGCCTATTATAATTCCCTTGCCTTGTGCTCACTGTCTTCATATCCAAAACCTACACTATCTTTTCCTTCTTCTTCTTTGGAACCTACTACTACCAATTTAATTCTTCATCTTCATCACATTCACCATCTTCTCCATGGAAGTCATATAAATTTGGTATAAGAGCAATGTTGAATCTTGTAGGAGTAAGAAATGGTAAGAAGATGAGGAATTATTGCATAGATGAATTAAACTATACAAGTGCTATAAAGGCAAGTGCAACAATTAGTAGAGGTTATCACCAATAAGAGAAAAAGACAAGGTGGTGATGAACTTGAATAAGACATAGATCATGATGAGGAAATTTAGTAGGAAGAACAACAAGAGAATCCACCATAGAAGAAAGAGAGGATGGCTTGGGCTTTAGAAGGAAGGAATGAAGGAATCAAAGTTGATGTTCTATATTATGGAGGAAGTTTAAAACCACAAGAGGTGATAGATTAGATGAATACCATGGAAACGTTCTTTGCATGGAAGAGCTCAAAAAGAGCTATGGATCTAAATTTACTTCAAAAGTTGTCCTATTTTTTCTACTTCACCAATTTATTATGATATGTTATCTTGGTAGTAGCTGTGATAAATTAGTTCCTTGTTAAATGAATAGCTCAAGTGTTTCTTAATTTTTAGTTTGCTAATTGAAATTAATTTTTTACTGAAGAAACATGTTTTCATGGTGAAGGTTTATAGGTCAAAATACATTACCCCAAGAAAATAAATGATAGTATAAATTGATCTTGATATAAACTTCATAAAATAAAAAATAAAAACGTAAAGTGTGGCTATAATGGAATGATCTAACAATACATAGAGTGACTGATAAAATTTAGATATGGAGTGAGTATATAAATTCCTAATCTATAACTCACTTGTATTCTAATACTCACTGTAGATAATGACAAATAGGTTTAGATAAAGTGTGTAGCAAAATTTAGAAATATGTCTATATATGACCAACCAACCAATATCCAAAATTTTTGATAATTGAAGACTAGTATCAAATTGCTCTGATAGTGATTATTTTCCCCAATATTAAAAATATGATCCTAAAAGTTGTTTCATAATTTTGATTGGTCTCATAATCTATGAAACATTTTGTGTACACATGTTTGAAATAAATGTCTCTCATAATGTATAATTGACTCACAAAACTTTTAGATTTTTTTTTCCTTTTATAAAGCTTTAGTCTATTCTAAAACATATGTGACCCCCTATCTATATATGAACACTTTATAACCATATATATCTCATCTCCCTTATATAGATATCAGTATATATAAAAATAGGTTAGATTGGTCAAATCATGAATATATTCCCCTCCTAGTTAGCATGTATTTATTGGGGTGTAAGGATAGAGATATATGGTGACATCTTACTACAGATATGTAGGAGAACCTTAAATTATCTTTATGGGAAATTCTAGTGCTCTCCTTAGCCTCCCATATATAGATACGATAGAGCCTACCTCCATAAAGATATGTAAAAGAGTTGGTTTAAGAATTAGAATTGGGATTAGGGAGTCAACTAGATACATGATCAGGGTTTAGAATGTTGAGCCATCATTATATCAGGTTAGTGCATATGGGAATGCCTAATAAACAATGGAGGAAATTTTAAGAATATTGGATTGAAGCAAACCTGTTTTGGTATACTATGATAAGAGATCCCTATATATATACCAAGCCAATAAAATTAAGTCCCTGCATAGTGTATTATCTAGGTTAGAGATGAGGTAGGTGGGGATGGCTCCAATTATGTGGTTAGGAGAGAGGGGAGGTATTTGTATATAAGTCATGTGTGAGTGAGCCAACTTATGTGATTACTCTATAAAATACATAATTAATATATTAGGTTAGGTACATATAAGTATTTGTGTCTATATCTATATTGATAGAAATTTCTAAGGTAATGAATGACTAGCCATATCGGGGAATCGTAGATATATAGTTGCAAATAGAGGACCACACATATATAACTAAACTAGGTGAGATACCTATATATAGTTTGGATTGGACCTTCATTTTCATATAGTACCTTCATTACCAATGAATAATAAAATAAGATAGTGCTCCTTTATCGTACGTCAAATCGAGCTCCTCTCCTTTTCTTATTCTATATAACTATCTATTTTATAGCTTGAGGAGGAGGTGGGGGAACTCCACTATAGGCTAGCCTAGCCTAGCCAATTCACTATTTATTTATATCCCCACCCTATATCTAGAGGCCAAAGAGACTCCCCAACCACCCAAATCTCTTCTATGTAGATGAGATGGGGTTGGTTCAATGTCCTCACTATGGATCATTCATTGAAAGATAGTGTGGAGGTTGGTGTATCTCCTCCATACCACACAGGGGATACCAATGCATTGGGAAAGTTATAAATATAGGTCTCTCTACCCTATATCTAATATATGTAAAAGTGGGCAAGGGCACTTTAGATTAGATCTTGCCCCATCACACTGTCTATATAGATAAGCTGAGCCTAATTAGATTATGCTATCTTGTGGATTCATGGAATGTTTCTCATAATTATTCATCTTTTTCATCCATTTAATTTATAATAGAAGGGTGAAGAACCCCAAACTTTTGTTTAAATATAAAAATACAGTGGGTGAACTCCACTATAGTCTACTCTAGCCTAGCCACTTGACTATATGTATATAGGCCCACCCTATATCTTAAGGCCAACAAGAATCCCCAAATACCCATTTCTCTTCTCTATAGACGAGATGAGAATGGTTCAATGTCCTCTCTATAGATCATTCGATGAGAGATAAAACGAAAGTTGTTGGTTATCTTTTATACATTATACGGTATTGCACTGCATTAGGCAAATTATAAATATAGGTCAGTCTTCCTTATATATATATATATATAGACACACATACATATATACACATACATACATACATACATACATACATATGTATATATATACATGTATATATGTATATACATACATATATACATATTTATATATACATATATATGTAAATAAATACATGTATATATACATATATACATACACACACATATACATACATACATGTATGTATGTATGTATGCACGTACGTATATATATGTGTGTGTATGTGTGTTTAAAGGCCCATAGTTGCAAGCATTAGAATCATGCCTCTTCTTATTTTCTTCGCAAGGGGTCCAAGTAATAGAGCACCCTGTAGCCTCATGTGATGTCTACGCATATGCGTATTTGCCTTCAAAGCAAAAACACGGCAGATGTAGTGGTTTTGTTACATCTGGAGAAGGACATAAAACACTAGAGACAACTGAGCTGCTGCGTGGCTACCATTGACAACATAATAAATATGGCTGTTTGGATTCTGACAGAGGTAGTGGATGCCATTTAATTGCTTTGATTAAAGTGAAGGCAGGAATAACATCAAAATGTTTTTGATTGGGAAAAAATATTTTTATGTTATCAGTTTAAAAACATGTAATTTACCTATACAAAAGATTCATATATTCCTGAACATGTAAAATAATGTAATTTAAATGGCTTAAAAAACAAAGATTAATCGCCACTTAAATGAAAAGGAAGAAAATAGTATCCCTTTCGGGACTAATAAGAGAACACATGCAAATTAAAAAAATCAACATTGATCCCAACCTTGAAATGAATGGCACATGTGTCGATTATATTATTGCATAATCAAGTCTAATTTATGTATACCATCAGCTACAAGTTTGCATAGTTCAGATCTAGATTAAAAAAATAATAATTTATCAAGATATGATCGTTCCATCGGATTTTTCCTCTTTTCAATTTCATATTCGAATTTAATAATTTCTTTTTGCATGTTTAAAATTTTAACAACATTAGGGAAGTCTTAATTTTTTTATTAACTAATTTAATATAGACTTAGCCTTATGTCAATTGTTTTAACTAATTTACAAATGAAATGAACGCAACCCACATTGAAGTAAAATACTGATTACTTCCACAGTTGTAAAGTAATTTTTTGTTAACATTATTTTAGTTAAAAATATATTTTATAAAAGTTGTAGGTTAATAAAGATCATTTTTAAAAAAAATTTTAATTTTTTTATCTTTTATTTTAATTTGTGTGATTTGTTTATTTCGATTTGGTAGGAAAGAGTTTTCACCTCATGTTACTTAGTTTTTAAAATATACTCATCTCAATAATATAAATATGCCTGAATTCATACCTAATCATTAATCCATTATTTATTAAATAATAATAAAGAACACATGAAATTCAATCGAAATAAACATAATAAAATTTTAAATATTTAAAAAATACTAAAGTTCAATTGGATGGTTCTAGGGCATAGGGCATTCATTATATACATAATATGCTACGAATATAAGGCCCCTTTGCTCTATCTAACATATCCTTTCAATTGCTAAATAGCTAACCTAAAATCTTCATTCAAATATTTTTGCATAACAAAATTTTAAAGATTCAAAAAATTAATAACATATAACGAAGATGGAATTAAAAAAAAATATATTAACCTTGATGATTTGAATATACTTCCATAGGAATAATAAGTTCTTACACTAATGATTATATGTCGTTTAAAAAATATACATTTTATAAATAAACCCTGTTACAATTATTATATTTTACATAGAAAACATAAAAAAAGTTCCATGATTTATAGCTCCAAACATGACATAGTCATTTTTGTTTTTATATATTTGGAACCTTTGTGACATGAAATAACATAACATTTATCTTACAACATTATTTAGGGTGACTAGCTATTAGTTGAAATGTGTACATCATTCTTCCAACCCTTTGGTAACTACCAGTTGCACCTATTGTGTAAAAAAAGCTATAGGTTAAAAAAAGTAGTTCATATTTTGTTTTCGACAACAATAATGCTCTTATCGTGTGATGTCCCTTACTTAGGGGCTCCTTTATCTGCACAATAAGCTCTGATACCACTGTGATGTCCCTTACTTAGGGGCTCTCTTATCTGCACAAAAGCTCTGATACCACTGTGATATCCCTTACTTAGGGGCTTTTTCTGCACAATAAGCTCTGAACAACTGTAATATCCCCTTCAAACAGGGAATATATAAACTCATAAAGCTCTGATCACAGATACAAACTTGCAGAATAGATTCAAAATAAGCATACACAAATCACAGTATAATCTCTCAATAGCAAATAAAGATCTCATTACTTGTTCTTCTGGATGATTACACAATTGAGTCTCTGTTATACAAAATAAAGAATATTAAAATCCTGGTCTTAAAACCCTGGCTTTTGCTAATCTGGCAATGAAAACTGGATCTGGAAGTGTCTTGGCCTTTCTGTGTCGACACACAGGCGCCATCATCGGTCGATATCTCACCGACGTCGGTCTCTGTCGGTCGGCTTTCTGCCGACGTCGGTCTTCAGTCGACCGATGTCAGTCACTGGAAGCCCTTTCTCGGCCGATGTCGGTGCCTGAACAGCTCTGAACAGACCTGTACGGATGTGGTACGGCCGCCAACCTGTCTCTTCTTAACCCCTGATTGCTGAACAGCCTGATCTCACGAATATAGATTCTAACACAAGATCTATCTCTGTATAACTTATTGGATCAAAAATAAATAAAGAAAATACCTGAAAAGCTCTGTGATAAACTTCTGTGTGAAGTTATCTCTCAACCCTGGAATTCTGTGATAACTTCTTGATGAAGCTATCTTTCAGATCTGTATCTCTGTGATAACTTCTGGATGAAGCTATCTCTCAATTTGGCAATAAATTAGCTGGTATCTCACAGCCTCTAAATCACACACAATGAAGAGGGAACGTTCTCCACTGCAATAGAATCCTGGAACCCTTGGCTCAGTCTTCACAGAAGAATTTCTTCAAAATCAATATCAATAATCTATGCATACATAATCAATAATGGCCTCCATGTGAAACCCTTATACCCTCAAAAGATATGCTTGCCCTAATTAGGGTTTCTTAAATTAGTATTAGGGTTTTCTAATTTAAAATTAGACCAAATAATTAATAATTAATAATTAATTATTAATTATTAATTAGACCAAATAATTAATATTTGATTAAATCAATCAAATATTAATATCTCCCTCAATATACGTCAGATCCTCAAACCGATCGAAGCAGGTGAATCAGGGAGTGATTCCGCACATGACCATACCAAAATATAGGTGCTCCACTACATATCAAATATCCCTAAAAAGTAGGAGCTCAGGCCCAATGCATCTGAAATACCTTGAATTAAAACCAAATGTAGAAATTCTGTGAATCAAAGTCAATCCAAGCTCCATTATGACCCTCTATCGATCCTATTAGCCTACAAAGGTCGTATAATAGGCTAATCATCAAGACTGTCAATGTCCATGAAAAAGGGGACATGACAATCCACCCCTCCGGAAATTGCTTGTCCCCAAGCAATCTCAGAACAATGAACTACTCGATCCACCTGGATCCCAAGGAAAAAATTGTGTAATATCCATCATGTCACCAATCAACCCATGTGAATAAATCATCAACATCAATAGCATCAACAGTATCAAAATCAACAACTGAAAAACTGCACTCGACACCCAAACAACTATCTAAAGACCAACTATAGATGCCGGTAGAAGAAACCACTCTGAGGGACTCAAGCCAACTAAAATATCAACTCTGTCAAAATTCAAGTCCCTATCCAACTGATACTCACATCCTACTGGATCGTGTATATGACAATCATTGGTCCCTGAGTCACTGACTCCAAAACTAATCTCTAAATGCAAAGAAAAATAAGGAGCATACCTCACCGTATGATGCTGGTAAGAACCCCCAAACTCTGCTACTAGCCCACTATTGCTAAACTGGGACTCAATGGATGGCTCCAATCTCAGCTCAACAAACATCACCTCAACATCCCTATAAGGTAACATAGTAGAAAGGGTTCGTAAAATCTCCTCACCCAATCTGCTAATAGCACTAGAACCTCGGACAAGAACACCTTCTTTCATCTTATGTGAGTCCAGATGAACACCTGCACTATCCAGCAAATACTCCATGAATGGTTTAGTGTAGTAGAAATTATATGTGGAAGCATCAACATACTCCCCCACACACTCCAACTGATCTCTCTGTAAAGGTGGCACAACCAACTGTACCACACTGTCATCTGTGTGAGAATAATCAATCTGGGGACTCGACTCCACTGGTATCTCAAGCTCATCAGAATCAGGTACTCCCAAATCTCGAATATGTGTATCAGCCTCAACAACATGCTCATCAGCAACAACTGCAGGAAGGTACTCATCACCAACCACCTCAATATACAAATGATCATCCACACTCTGTAAATCAATGCCAAAGCTCATATCAACAAACGGAGTATCAAAAACTGTAGCATCACTGTCTAACTCTTCCATACGGAGAGAAACAACCGGTGAAACTAAGTCCTCAAAACTATCCACTTCATTCTCCTGAGTGTCATCGGCAATAATAGGATTCTGGGACTCTTCTACAATCTCTGCCATATCTGAGAGGCCATCAACACTCAGTGCACTAACATCTAAGCCCACCTGTACACTCTGAGTGCAAGCATCTAACTCATCATCATCTTCACTATATCCTATCTCATAATCATGATAATTATGGGACATGCTGCTCTCTTGTCTAAGTGATCTGTAGTGCTCTCTCCTCAGCTTGACAAAACGATCAAAGGTCGTCCTCTCTTGAACATGAGGAGGTAATAAGTCCCACTCATCATTCACTGTCTTATACCTTGCGGGTTTGTTTTTGGATGTAGGATATGAAATAATTTCCTTCATCCTCCTCTGGGTTTCATCCAACTGCTTCAAACTGTGTTCCAGCTTCTTCATATCATTGTCCCATTGTTTCTGAGTATATGAAGGCATCATGATACTTTGTTGATTCAATCTACCTAACTACCCAACAGGATGGCAAGACATTAGCTCTGATACCACTGTGATGTCCCTTACTTAGGGGCTCCTTTATCTGCACAATAAGCTCTGATACCACTGTGATGTCCCTTACTTAGGGGCTCTCTTATCTGCACAAAAGCTCTGATACCACTGTGATATCCCTTACTTAGGGGCTCTTTTTTCTGCACAATAAGCTCTGAACAATTGTAATATCCCCTTCAAACAGGGAATATATAAACTCATAAAGCTCTGATCACAGATACAAACTTGCAGAATAGATTCAAAATAAGCATACACAAATCACAGTATAATCGCTCAATAGCAAATAAAGATCTCATTACTTGTTCTTCTGTATGATTACACAATTGAGTCTCTGTTATACAAAATAAAGAATATTAAAATCTTGATCTTAAAACCCTGGCTTTTGCTAATTTGGCAATGAAAACTGGATCTGGAAGTGTCTCGACCTTTCTGTGTCGACACACAGGCACCGTCGTCGGTCGATATCTCGCTGACGTCGGTCTCTGTCGGTCGGCTTTCTTCTGACGTCGGTCTTCAGTCAACCAATGTCGGTCACTGGAAGCCCTTTCTCGGCCGATGTCGGTGCCTGAACAGCTCTGAACGGACCTGTACGGATGTGCTACGGCTGCCAACCTGTCTCTTCTTAACCCCTGATTGCTGAACAACCTAATCTCATGAATATAGATTCTAACACAAGATCTATCTCTGTATAACTTATTGGATCAAAACTAAATAAAGAAAATACCTGGAAAGCTCTGTGATAAACTTCTGTGTGAAGTTATCTCTCAACCCTAAAATTCTGTGATAACTTCTGGATGAAGCTATCTCTCAGATCTGTATCTCTGTGATAACTTCTGGATGAAGCTATCTCTCAATTTGGCAATAAATCAGCTGATATCTCACAGCCTCTAAATCACATACAATGAAGAGGGAATGTTATCCACTGCAATAGAATCCTGGAACCCTTGGCTCAGTCTTCACAGAAGAATTTCTTCAAAATCAATATCAATAATCTATGCATACATAATCAATAATGGCCTCCATGTGAAACCCTTATACCCTCAAAAGATATGCTTGCCCTAATTAGGGTTTCTTAAATTAGCATTAGGGTTTTCTAATTTAAAATTAGACCAAATAATTAATAATTAATTATTAATTAGACCAAATAATTAATATTTGATTAAATCAATCAAATATTAATATCTCCCTCAATATACGTCGGATCCTCAAACCGATCGAAGCAGGTGAATCAAGGAGTGATTCCGCACATGACCATACCAAAATAAAGGTGCTCCACTGCATATCAAATATCCCTAAAAAGTAGGAGCTCAAGCCCAATGCATCTGAAATACCCTGAATTAAAATCAAATGCAGAAATGCTATGAATCAAAGTCAATCCAAGCTCCATTATGACCCTTTATCGATCCTATTAGCCTACGAAGGTCGTATAATAGGCTAATCATCAAGACTGTCAATGTCCATGAAAAAGGGGACATGACATATTGACTAGGCATGAGGCACTCTCCATAAAGAGTATCTAATCTTCTAAGACCTAAAAACAATGTCTAGTGTGTTGCTCTGCGTAACATTAACCAACCTCACCTCTATGAAGTAATTGAGTGTCGATATAATGAGAATGAAAATTAATCTATTTTTTTTACATAATTTCCTTTTGTAAAACTATAGTGGTCATGGACACATAGCAGCGTTAAAATTTTATATCGACAGGCAACACATGTATTTTGTAATGTCATGTAGAATACTTTCTCCATTACAGGTGTCAATGCCAATATATAACATGCCACATTCTTTTCCACAAGATAATTCAATCATCTATCTTGATTCGACATTTCAGTTCCTTATAGAGATTGTGAAGGGTTCTAATCTTATGAGATCAGGTCTACCAGTTCTAAGCTTTCTTCCATTATTCATGTTTAGGCCATTGAGATATGTAACTCTACTACTCGATCGATTAAACGCTTATGATATTGGTTGAAGAATTTTCATTCATTTTAAATTTAAATGTTATTTTTATTATGGTTGTATGTGACATAATGAAGGGGTGTTTCATATTGGTGGAGACATGTTCGAAAGTGTGCCATATACAAATAGTGTATTCATGAAAGTATGTACATTTATACTCTACTTATGCAAGGCCTATATTTTCATATACAAGTCACAAGAAAAACACCCTTGGCACTAATGGGAATCTGAAGCAGAAGCACACAGTGAATGTCATGTGCAACACAACATAATAAGTGAAGCTCTATAAACATACAACCAACTTCATGAAAAGTATTTTATTTTACAAAAACATCCATGATATATGAAAATGAGCATTGGATATGCCTCTCATCTCATCTCATCTCCTATCCTCTCCTCTCCTCTCCTCAATCCATGATGATCTTCATTTTGCATATATTTATATATATGTATGTAACTATCACCTAGGAAACTCTTATAGCAAACATATATCATTGCTTATAATGAAGGATGACAAACCTCTCTCGATATCTATATACATAGAAGCCTCCACAGACCATGGCAATGGTGACGCTAAGGCTGAAGATGAAGTTGGCAATTGTAAATCTAATCCCCCTGATCAAGGGAAACACTGAATTAAGTGATTCATGATAGAGGTGGAATGCAAATTGTAAGAAGAAATAGAAATAAAATATAAAACTAAAGAAACCATGTAGAACAAATTTGAGCCACCATCTCTCTCTTATAATGAATTTCTCTATGTTAAACAAAGAAGATGATAAGCATCTGAGTGTGCTACTAAGAAGTGAAGCCATTTTTAGTGATTACACCATGCATAAGGAGAATTACTCTTTGTTCAGAACTAGTGATGCTCTACCTTCATGCAATCCTTGTTATCCATTTCCATATCATGTTTTGTTCTATTCTTTTCTTTAACTCAGCCTAAGAGCAATATGGTGACAATTATTTTTATGTCAACTGTTTCAACTCAAGTGGAACCACATTCCATTTCAGTCAAGGATTTCAACATAGTTACAAAGCCCCTTATCACATTAAATAGAATAAAATATGTGTTTATCTCCATGTCTAGATAGGACATAGGTTTGGCCTTAAAATGCTTCTCCCATGATTCAAACAAGTGCCCTACTACAAACCAAACATATTTATATTGGATGAACATGTATACCAATGTTTATATTGATGATGATGATGATGATGATGATGATGATGATGATGATGATGATGATGATGATGATGATGTTGATGATGATAATGATTCATAAGAAAAGAATACACCCCATTTAGCCTTTCATATCCATACAATGATATATATTCCATACAGATATTTGTATATGTAGTTACCACCATGATTACCTTATTTTGCTACAATCACTTCTACTTCTATCCAAGCCCTCTCTATGGTTGCCTCTTCTACACAACATCATTGACACCATATTCCATTTTATTCAAGGATTTCAATGGACATATAAATCCCCTATGTGCTTTTATAATACTATAAATATGCATTTATCTCCATGTCTAGATAGGATTTATTGGCATCATGCACGACTAAACTTCACTGCTCTACACGATCACTTCTCCCGAATCAGTGCCATGTAAAACCAAGCTATTAAAACTGAAATATGCTCTTTTATCATGACATGTGATGAATCTTGGGGACTTTCCCATTGTATAAGCCTCTAGGTAATAACAATATAACTTAAATATGTCAAAATAAAATCATAAATAGGATAAACCTGAATCATGTTAGGAATATTTTCTTATTAGGAAAATCAAGAATTAATTTTAAATATATTTCTAAGAAGTCTCAGATTGTTTTATGATCTTCCTTTTTAATAATTAAAGGATTCCAACTATTTGGAAAATCAGGTTTTAATATATTTTTAATTCATAATGATGAAAATTTATCATGTGTTCAAACTTAAAATCTTAAACAATGGTATAATAAAATAATCAATGAATATGTTATCAGATATATTAATATGTTTAAATAAATGTCAAATCAAATCACTAATAATGAATTATAAGATATATTTAATCAATTTTTTTTAAATTTCACTTTAAGAGTCAATTATGTATGATAAGTTTGAATATTTCATTTGACAATGTTATATGATCAAATAACGTGTGTTCAAGTTACATACTTTAAACAAGATTATGTATGCTTAAAATTCTCCTACAAATGTAAAACTAAAAGGTAAGCTAAATTATAAGAGATAAACAAGTGAAAGAAAGAATGTATATAAGATTAAATTTAATTTTATCTCACAACTAACATAGAATATTCAATTACAAGCTCCACAAAGGAGGAAAATTTCAAGTTCACAATCACTTGCTCATGTATGTTTGCACAAGATAATAGAATTAAATAACTTCACTCTTCCACCACTTATGGAAGTGCACATGTTTATACCACAATCTATTTTTTTGATGGTAATGGATAATGTGACTATCATATATATATTGGGAATTCTAAAAGTATATGTTCCAAACTTAAGCACAAGATTTAAGATCTTATTCATGAGAATATTATTGATATTGACACACCTATTAAAGAGATTGATGCATAACTAAATTACAATGCAAATATAAAAATGTAAAAATATCCTTTTTCCAATCATAAAAAAAAATAACAACAATTTTGAAGTACATTATGGATACAATTTGTCAAAATAAGCCAATAATTGATTTTTTTGGTAGAGTGAGCATACAATAATTTTTAAATAATAATGACCCTTCTTCTATTCATAAATATGCAAGTAGAGGATGTGAAATAATTTCCTGATGTATTAAACTACCTTACTTACCAATTATCTACTCTATTACAATAGCTTGTTGAAGAGGAATATAAAGGAGTAGGGGGGTTATCCTGTAATAGAAATAATTTTTAGACTAAGTGTAAATCACTATATAGATCATAAAAGAACTCACAATGGTACTCAGTTAAACTCTTGGTGGAACTCTAGGTGTAACTCACCCTCTCACCCACTTAATCTCTTATCACACCTAAGTAAGCTGAAGATAAATGTTTATGAATAATTCATTTAAGAAATAAATGGAATAATAAATATCCTACACCAACACCCATATTAAGCATGGCTTAAATGGGTAAAAAATAAACTATAGGTCCCAACAACAAGGCATGATGAGGGATCCACATATGATAGAACTGTTAAAAAGTGGAGTAAAATGAGAAAACCTAGTGGGAAAAAACTCCCCTTCCATGAAAAGATACAAAGAAGAGAAGGTAGGACTAGAAATCCCTACTCCAACACCGCCTAAATCATAGCTTAGGTGGGCTCAACCCCCTACCCCTGAAGATGATGTCACAACTTTAATAGACCACAAACCAAGCAGAGATTGTAGATGAATAAAATTGACCTCAATAAAAGGTTTGGTGAAGATATATTCAACCTACTATGAAGACTATCAAAAAATTAAGTTGATGATATGGCCATGAATAATCTTTCAAATGTAATGCATGTAATTTTTTATTTTTTTGGTTTGCTAATGATGGAAAGGATTTATTCATATCTAATTCATTCTCTGCTTATCATAATACATGAATTTGGGTTGCTTGAATGAAATTTTAAACTCAATAAGAATCCTTTGAACCCAAATAGCCTCAGTAGTTATGTTAATATCTCCCCTATACCCTGCTTCTATAGATGATAAAACAATACCAAATTTTTCTTTTTTCTGGAACAATCGATAAGACTAGAACCTAGTCAGAAATTGTAACCCAAGGTAGACTTGTGTTTTTAAGTATCAATTTCCCAATCTAAATATGTGAATCCAACTAAGTCAACCTCCATGTCAAATATACAATGAACCCCAAATCTAAGAGTGCCCTAAAAGAAGTGAATAATATTCTTAGTTACTTTCTAGTGTATCTCATGAGGTTCCTACATGAATCATGAAATAATGCTCACATCATATGAGATGTCAAGCCTACTATCTATAAAATATATCATAATGTTAAAAAATTGGTGATACAAGGGTACATCAAATAGTGGTGTAGTATAATAAATTTCAAGCTTGACTCTAGATAGAAATGTAGTCTGATATGGCTTGTATTGAGTCATGTGAAACTGAGCAAATAAATCAAGAGTGTAGTTGGGTTATGCAAGAGTTATCCTTGAATTGGACCATGGAATTTCAATATAAATGAAGTAATGAAATAGACCCAAATATGTCATGTCAAATTATTCATAAAGAGCTAAATTCATAACTTTAATTGTAGATGGAATGCTCCCTATGATCAAAAGATCATTACATAAATTATTAGTATCAATAGTGAATCATCTTTCCATAAGAGATATACATTAAGATCTCAATAGAACCACGTGAATATTGAAGATAGAAAGAATTAATAGATTTTGGCATACTAATGTATGGCTCCATAGAGGGATTTCTTAGGTCTACAAACTAAGGATGAATCCATAAGAAAACTTGATGACTACTCCATGTCCTCAAGGTCTCCATGAATAAAATAACTCTTCACATCCATTTCATACAATTCCCAACCATGTGTTGTGAAAATAACAAGGTTATGTTTGATATAATTCATCTTGGACATAGGTGCAATAGTCTCTATGTAGTCAATGCTACCAATTTGTGAAAACCCCTTGGTAACCAAATGTGCCTTGTAATTATCAATTGACCCATTTATTTCAAACTTGGTTTGATATATACATATACATCAAACGATCTTACTTACCTTAGGAATTCATGTCAAATCTCAAGTATAATTCCTCATTAAGGAATCATATTATGCATGCATAATATTATCCCATTTAGGTATCCCTAAATCCTCTCAAAATGTCTATAGATCTGTGGCTGAGGCAAGGTAAGCAAATGGCCTATTATGATAGTCTAATCATGATATTATCATGTCTATTGGATCCCCTACCCAATTAATTTAAATATAAAGTGTCTTTCAAGAATAATAAGGATGAGAAGTGAGTCATTCAGGTCTAGAAATATCAACCTCAAAAGCAATCCCACAAGAGGATGCATATGAATTCTCATCATTGTCATAACTAGAAGAAGAAGACACCACCTCAGGACTCGATTATGAATAATCAAAAACTTTATAATAATGATCAATGTCAAGTGAGTGCATAATATGAGGAGAAATATTGAGTGTGGAGTCAACAAGACTCTCTTAAAACTTAACACTTCTCTTAATGAACAACTCATGTGTTGTCAAGTGAAGCAAGTGATGACCTATAAAGATTCAAGGTTTGGACTAATAATCCATGGTATCAAATTTATTCATAAATATTCATGCCATGGTTGGAGATCCAAAAACCTTAAAGTTCTCAACTGATGGTTTCCCACCTATTCATGTTTCAAAGGGAGAGATGCCCTTTAAGGATTTATGAGGAACCCTACTCTGAATGTAATTAGCAAAATTGATTTCTTCTACCCATTACAATGGTGTAAGTTCCTCGAAATGTATCATATAGTTATCCATTTATTTTAAGGATATATAATAACATTCAACAACACCATTTTATTGGTTAGTATAAGGAACTATCCTTTGCATGTTTATACCTTATGATGTACAAAACTACTAAAAACTATTATTAACATACTCACCCCCATTATCAATTTGAATAAATTTTATGACATTCACTAGTTTTTTAATAAGAGCCTTAAATTCTTAGAGTTTATCAAATACTTCATATTTTTGTCCAAAGAAGTAGACCATGTGAGTCAAGATAAATCATCACGACAGTCAAGACATACCTAGCCTTGGTAAAATATGGATGGGGAAAACCCTTGATACATTTTTGGGAGTAATATATAATAATTATGTAGGGCTCCATGATTTTCCTTTGTCAATTTTTTATTCAGGGTGCTTTACAAGGGTATAACTCTCACAAAAACCTTTAGAGAATTTGACTCTAGACAACCCCACAACCATATATTGATGATTTAGTTGTTCAAGTTATTAGTAGTTAAGGTGGTAAAAATGCTCATGGAATATTTTCCTTATTCCATCTATATGAGTATATAATATTGTTTGATAAATATCAGGTGCAAAATGTGAAAAGGTGTATAGCCTAGTTTGGAAATTTTCTCTTCCCACAGCTACTAAATTGTCACTATGTAACTCTCTAACCTAAACTAATTCTTAGGAGAAATAAAATATAATATATTTTCTTATATGGGTAATATATTATACTAATAAAATATTAGATGAAAGAGAAGGTACACTCAGAACAATTATGAATGTTCCACCTTCAACTGAATAGACCCTCTCTTTGTATTTGTTGCTAGAGTGTCATCACCTAAAGAGATAGAAGACATACTATAAGGATATAAGGAAGAAAATTTAACATTTTAATAACCCATGTGATGAATTTAACTAGAGTCAATAATCCAAGATTAATATGTTGAATATGCTACGATGAATGAAGACTTTCCCTTATATTTCTCTTTCTTCCTTTTCCTTGAAATTTTCTTCATTTGATGAGGAATCTTTGATAGATTCAAGATCCTCTATTTTATTATTATTAATAATATGTTTCATGTGTTCAATATATTTATTCATTCATTTATGCTCATTTTGACCATGTTTCTTGCAACATGCACACTTAAATTTTCTTAGGTTTCCATTAATGAGAAGAAGTTTTAGTGTTGTATTTGTGGATTCATTTTTATTATCTTTCTTGGAATCCTTGTCCTTGTGAGTGTGTTTCTTATTACCTTTATTATTTTAATCCTTTTATTGTTTAACATTTCCATCAATTAGGGATTGAGGTTTTGTTGAATTCAAACTACCCATTTGTATTATAACTTATCTTTTTCTCAATTCAATTGGACAATAAAGCCATCTAGAGATGGCATGGTCCATATGGCTCTAAGACACCCATTGGTAGAGTATAAGTTAAATATAAACACATAATAGTTAGGACCTAATTTGGAGAGAGTATAAAGAACAATTTTATCACATTATTCCTTGATTCCACATTCTTTCAACTATAATTTTAATGATTTGAACTTAGTTAATAAATCATATATGTTCTCAAATGAACTAGGACTCAAGATAATGAGTCCATTTTATAAATAATGTTGTCTCATTTCATCTACATTTGAAAATAAATTTTTCAAATAATTCCAAAATTCATTAGGTGTTTTCAAGGATTCTACATGAAACAAGAGTTTTGGAGACATTTTAAAACATAGAAACCCAAAGGCTTGATCATAATTTTTAAACCATTTTTGTTTATCTTCATCATCGGTAGGTTCTTTTTCATCACCCATTATGAAAATGAAATAAAAAATATAATTATAAAACAATAATTACCCTATTTTAATTCATAAATAATCAAGAAGAGGTTGTACAATAATTTACTAATGTACGAAATTTCCTCTCTTACCAATTATCTACTCTATTACAATAGCCTGGTGAAGGGGAATATAAAAGATTAGGGGGAGTTAACTCAAAATATATCTCACTATGGGATTGATTTTAACTCATTTTGGAACTCATAGAACTCATAGTGGTACTCAATCCAACTCTAGGTGAAACTTTATATGTAAATCACCCTTTCATCTAATTAACCTCTTATCACACCTAAGTACATTGAAGCTAAATGTGTAGGAATAATCCTCTTAATAAATAAATAGAATAATAAATATCCTACAATAACACAATGTTCATCTATCTCATTATACATATGGGATTTCACTTGATAACATCATTTTTATGATTAAAAGCATACAAGGATCACATATTGTGACTACATTTGATGATGCTGAAACTTTTGATGAATATTCAAATAGACATGCACTCTTTGTTCGAGCATATGTCAATAAAAAATCTATATATAGTATTCTAATAGATAATGGGTCAAGAGGAAATGTGTGTACAATAACAACTCCTCCACTATCTTTGGTTATATAGAGAATGTTTTATATTATACTTTAAAAAATCAAGCATTTAATGGTCATACATAGGATACTCTTGGTTATATAGTGTTACCTTTATAATTTAGAAATATCATAAATCCCACTCAATTCATAGTTCTATAAAAAAATATGGTGTTAGGATGCCATTTTATAAAAAGTACTATAGGATTACTTTATATAGTGCATAAATGTCTAAAATATTATCATGATAATCAAGTGTTCAAAATATAAGAATCCAATAAGAATATCCTTTGAAATAAATAATTTTTACTCTTACTATAGAACAACTTCTTCGTGTAATCATTAAGTAACAGGGTAACTATATTGTTTACACAACTATTCAAGAACATGATTTAAATATTTGAAACCACATTACTTTTTCTTAATCTATTACTAAGCATAAGCATATTATATAATATCCATCTACTAGTGATTATGAGCACATAACATAATTAATTTCTACATCTACCTATAAACATGATATAATCACACATCAATGTATTAAGTAAATTTAAAAAAAATTGTACATTCTCCTAAAAATAAAGTGGCACATAAGGTGAGCACTACATCTTCTAAGGAATAAACTTTTATTAATATATTTTCACCAAAGGTATAGGTTTTTACATGGGTATAGAAGTAGTGATTCATAGGGTTACATTAAAAAAATGATCATAATTCAAATTGAAAGGCGTAAATAATTGGCACATATTCTTGATAAGAAGGTATTCATTGATTTTGTACCATGGTTTATACATACATGTCCATAATTTATATAATTAGTTATTTATTAGAATTATAATTTGTATATAGCTTCCTTGTTTTTAAGTCCTAACTAATTCTTCTATCCCTTATCTAAATATTATTATATCCCTTAAATATATTTTTCACTTTGTGTATTTAAATTCTTGATTATTAACACAATTCAATTAATTCAAAAATTAATCTTATCAACACTTTATGTTATCGTTCTTTCTCACTGTTGCATACTATTATATTATGAATTTCACTACACCTACATGATCAAATCCTTATTATACTTAATAACATTTAATCTTTCCACCATTGAGGAGAATGTACATTCTTATCTATCTTAATCAACTGAGATGTATTTATATGATTCATTTACAAATACATTGGGGACACATGGCTTGCCTTCCTTATCATATAATGCTTTAACTCCTTGTTGTAAATTGATCAAATCCCTCCATTCTCCACTATTTTCAAAGTCCTATTTCTTAACACTTAAAAAAACACCAAATATTGAAAAAAATAAAATATTTTAAAATTTAAAGAATGGAAAATATGCAAATATTATAAAGGAATCAAAATAGTTAAAAAATAGTTAAAAATCGGGACCTATAGGCATTTTTAAATGTTTCCAGCTTATGTTTTTAACATGTTATCTATTATATGTTAAGTATATAGTATATTTCAATTTTTTAAATGCACATTATTTCTTAGTAGATATATTAGTGTGATAGAGGACATAATTTTATGTGGTTTTGATGTTGAGATTACCTTATTACCCAAAAACCTTTTTAGGTTGGGTGCATCCCTTTGTTCTCCATGAAAAATTCAATATGTTTTATCTATCCACAACATTGATACTTTATTGAGCTACATATAATACACATTTTTATATAAACACTCATAATTTTTATTTTCTACATGAAAGTTCCATTTTCTAGTGATATATATGATTGATATAGACTAGTCTCATTTGATTTATGATTTTTTATTATTTTATTTCATAATAGGTTAGAAATTGATTACTTATTGTGTGTGACCCTTGGACTTGAATGTGAAAATTCTTACTTATATGGAATCATTATCTCATTTTCATGTGGCCCTTATCCTTGAATATGAAAATTATTACTTGTAAAGCATCATAATGCCATTTAGGTATGGCCCTTGGGCTTGTGTGTTTATGCGATACTCACATGTCATTTATGTGGAGTCTTGGACCTTATGTAGATTGATTAATATTATGTGGTGGGAACACACACACACACACACACACACACACACACACACACACACACACACACACACACACACACACACACACACACACACACACACACACACACACACGCACAAGCACACGGACACACACGTACACACGCACAAGCACACGGGCGCACACACGCACACACGCACACACACAAACACACACACACACACACACACACACACACACACACACACACACACACACACACACACACACACACACACACACACACACACACACACACACACACACACACACACACACACACACACACCATTTTAAGAATTCAAATAGGGACCTATTCTTAATCACATACTATTATTTGAGGTCTTTTGAACCATAATTATATGACATAGTGTTTGAAATTGAAAACTTAAATAATTTATTTGATTCTAAAATGAATTTCTTCCCCTCTTGATCCATATTATTTGCTTGATTTAATAAAATGTGATTTACTTTAATGTTTGTAGAATATCTCAAAGTTATGGAGGAATCAAAGCTATGCACAATCCATGTTAATGGATTTAATTATAATATTTTATTTTAATTTATGCTTATGCATGCTTAATATCTGGCTTAATGACTAATTAAAATGATGTTTTTTATTTTAATCAATTATTTTTCTTTGTTATATCTTAAGTAGGATATTTCATGCTTAGATGTCTCTTAGGTCCTCATGGAAGCCATTTTCTCTTACCACATATCATCAATTATCTAACTCAAATCCTAAGTAAAAACTGCAAGTCACCCTACCATGATATTATTTCAACCTTGTGTATGGATTCATTTGGGCAAGTAGATCTTTGATATCTTACCAAGTGTTAAAATCTCAATAGCTTGGAGGTGATGTAAGAAGGGACCTGTGTATAGAAAGTCTTAAATAATCATATTAGAGGAATATGTCCACATGTCATCACTTGAGTAGTCTAGAGGTGATACCAATATAGAATTGCATATGAAAATTCCAAGTCAAGTGTATTGGTGAGATTCATCTATTATCATCACCTTAGTAGCCCAGAGCTGATGCTAGATTGAAACTATGTAAGGATAAGAAAGCATATCATCGAGATCCATCCATGTTTCATCTTACCAATGACATTTAAGTCATATGAACATGCAAATTTTTACAAATAATTCTAATAAATCATATTAATGAGAGACATCCACATTTCATCATCCAGTTAGCATGTGACAAAATAAATCAAGCATGGAAAGTTACAATTATGTTAGGAGTGAAATAGTGGCTTGAAGACATGTGTCATGTATATACACATAAAAAAATAATTAATACATCAAAATCAAGACATAGAGAGTGTAAAATAGATATTTATAATATTAAGATAACTAAGGACCTGGAATAATATAGAAAAAGCCAGATGTAAATAAAATTCATGTAAGTTGGCATTAAGAAACTCAAAATTTTAAAAATAAATAAGGAAATGAGTTAATGTCATTGTTGCAATTAATTTAATATACCTAAAAAATTAATGCATTCAATTATCAAATCTAGCAAAACTAAACAAATATATATATAATTTTCATATTTAGTCTAATTACATTACCTCCAAGATATCAAGAGTATTATTAATTCTTAACTCAAGTGTGAACTATGAATTCTGATCTCAAGAGTGAAATGTTAATTTAAAACTCCATTTTAATGAAGGATTTATAGAGTTTTTAGAAAATAAAAAAAATTAGATAACAACATCAATGGCTTCTTCATATTGCATCACAATCCCCTTTACATACTAAATTTTAGGTTTAATTTAATACACAAATACAACGTTTGATTCAAAAACCATAAATCATAAGTTCAAACACTATTCTATCATTTGGTAGATGCAAAACACATATGAACCATATAAGTATGATTACCTACCATCTATTTTCACATTAAGGTACAAGGATGACCTCATATACATCATAGTTGTTGTTATTCACAACACAATAGATAATCCAGATGTAATTCCTTGCATTGACCTATTGTTTGATTCTTTCATGAATGACATGGTTATTGAGAAGATACTAAACTTTAAGATTGGGAAAACACCAATTGTAGACATAAATGGAAATGCATTTGAAAGGTATTATAAGTTTCATTTTATATACATATCATATATGCATGACTCGATGAATACACAGACTCTTAATGACAATGTTAGTAGTAAGCTAGAAGAATGGGTTGTTAATGCAAATAATTTTATAGTTGAGGGACATACCTCAAATATTTCAATTTTTATCTTCAGACCTAAGGTGAGAATTTCCATGGCCCTATTGAAAATAATATATGGTTTTTAAACCATCACTTATGTAATTTATGTATGAGTCCCTTTTCTAGATATGATTTTAACTTACAAAAAAATCATTTCATTATGGAAGGTCATCTACTCTAATTTTATTTTAAAACTCACAAGTTCTAGAAGCTCCCCATATGGGAATTTATACATGATGTTCTATGTGGTATATGCAATGATTATAATTATGCATTTTTTTATGAACATCCCTAACAACCATCTCTTAACTAACATAAAAATAAGATATGTGATGAATTTTTTTTTTCATGTAGATATATTCAGGAAGAATGTTAAAAGGCAAACAAATAACTTCTATTACATTGTGTATCAAACAATATATGGGAAGAATATACCCATGTTTTTTGACCCTATTAAGAAAACCATTCAAAATATGGGTGATTACTGGTTGTACTTAGAGTGTATAATAAAATCAATTTAAGGCAAAAAGGCAAATATTTTATATATATGAATGGTTGTGCTTGATAATATAGTTGAACAAGAGATTATTTATCAACTTGTGAATAATGTTGATACTGACTTAAGGAAGGCCAATCAAAAAGTTGTTGATATAACTCCTATTGGTATTTTAAGGATGAAGTACATAAGGTGGGATCACCTCCATTTTTTAGAAACATAAGGGCACAATATGTGTTGAAACTATAACCTTTCATACACTAGGATGCAAGATATAATGTAAGATAATGCAACATAAAATATGAATTAAAAGTAAGGAACAACCATAAGCACCAATCTTATGACAAAAACAATATATTTATGAATGTTGATGTTTATATGGAATTAGATTTAAGGATGAATAGAGTAAACATGCCTACTATTATGGTTCAAAGTATCTAATATGTTCCTACCACCACCAAAAAGGATGTTAAGATGATTGAAAAGTAGTAATGGGTTTCTATACCTTTCCATGGATCCCCTCCTCTAGTAGAACAAGAAGTATAGAAACAAGTTGTCCCATCCTATGCATATTAAATTGAAGAGAGAGGTTCAACACCTAAAATATTCCCCATAAACATAGTCTTTTATTCTTTCACATAATGCATTAGGAGGGATCCTTAATGAATGATTGAAGATCAAAGACTTGCAACTCCCAGCCCATCAACTAGAATTTTATCTATTGTTATTTTTCCTCCACTAATCATTGAATAAAAAGTAATTATTCCTTCATTTATGTTATAAGTTCAAATTTATTCTCCTCTTTTATCTCCACTACCATTAGTATTACCTTAGTCTATTGGACTACCATCTCCACTGCATATCATTCCTCTAGTGGTTACCATTCCTCTCTATCCCTCACCATATACTACCATTATAGGCCCTCCATCTTCTATTTTATATTCAATTGGGATAGATTATATTGTTAAAAAAAAAATTATATATAAAATTAATCCATATACACCTCCCATTTCACCACAAAAAGTGGAAGTAGAGGAAAATTAATTTGTTTCTCCTAAAGAAAGGAAAATGAGAAGAAAGGGTGGTTTGGGGTAACACACTATGCATATTTATGATAGTGAGGATACATATAAAATATGGGGAAATGAATAATAGTGGGTCCCAAATATAAAAATATAAGAGACAAAATCATTTGAGGAGACCACTCAAAACTAAGAATATGATGAATGTATGACTAGGAGAATCACCCAGTCAAGACAGATAAAATAATTACAATAATATGAGGAAGCTATCAAAGGTGGAGGTAAATCTAGGGATTATAATTTATATTAGGTCAATAATGGGATGTAAAAATAGATAGATTCAAATTTTTACATCATAACACAAGGGCCATCCTATAATAAACTTCCAAGCTCTCCACCTCAAATCGCTATAATGCTAACTATAATAATCAGTACCCTAAGTATCTCACCCCTTATTTTAAGTCCTCAATGTTTAGATTATTTAGTAAATCCCTAAATTATTGAATCTACTAGTAATGTAGTAGAATGTTTAAATTATTTTCATTTTAAAATGAAATAAACTAGCGACATGTAAATGCAATGCCAATTTTGAATGCCACAACCCAACTTATTTCTATGGGCCCTGCCACCATTATTATGACTATTAGGGAGGCATACACTTATGTTAATGACTTTTATTAAAACATATTAAACACTCCATTAACCTAACCATTTTTTTATTATAACTATTCCATAGTCCCTTAATCTAAGAAAAGGAGTACATTTTGAAAAATTGGTGTCCACATCAATATTTTCCATAATATTTGTCCCACCTAGGTTGACTACATAGCTAGAAATTCATATTGTCCAAGCACTCCAGATAGAATCACATATCATCCTAATCTACAAACAAATAGGAAAATTACCAAATATGTAATTAACACACTATTGTAGAGGTATTTTATGAGATGAAAGAAGGATGTTCTTCCTTTCCTATAATCAGGAATCCTCCTTAAAGGTCACACTACTATATGATTATATTTTTTAGCTATTGATTAAAACTACTATACGTGGTTACTAAAACACAAAAGAACAATAAAAACACAAGGAGGGAAATGAAGGAATAATCATTAATTTAAAGATCAAAACATACCATCACCTTATTCCCTATATCTTCTCTCCATGATTTTCCAGATGATTCTAATGTAATTTTTATTTAGTGTAAATTAATTGATGGTAGCTTTAAAATGACTATAATGGCTTATTTGGATATTTTCAATGGGTTGAAAGAGTATAAGGATGATATAAGATGACTGATATGAGAGTAGAATTAAGGTTTATGAATTTATTATTATTTTGTCCATGTGCCAACCATGGGTATTTATGGATTGGTAGATGGATTTTTGGCACAATTTTTAATTATTTAGAGGTCTCTAGTTTGGGAAAGTTATAGAATCTTATATCTAGGCTTATCTAGATATAGAGACTTTTAGGTTAGTTTAGGGGATAATGGGGTTTAAATAAGATTTAAGGCTCATAGGGATGTACAATAGGCTAGTGTGGTAGGTTGACTAAGGGTAGTTGAATAAATATGTATTTTTAATTTACATGTGGGCTAGTGGGTAGTTAATGTAGCAAGATTAATTGTTAAGTGTGACTTTTAGTGGGATAATTAGGTGATTAATTGGTCATCAAGGATGTAAGAAAGGTTTATGGGGTTAAGGAAAAATTTAATAAGAAATATGATTTTAATTAATTGACTAGGATTATGGTTATAGGATATATTAGAAGGATTAATAAAATAATTAAGGTGAGTGGATTTAGGTGAGTACATTTTATGCATATTTGAAAGGGAATTGTGAATGAGTGAAGCATAAAGTTTAATGATATTTCAAAAAACCACCATTTCATGGATGAGTTTTTAGATGATTTTAATAGACATGATGCCCGCTTGAGGGGACATGCGAGGAGGAATAAGCTAGATGGTGACTCAAAAATAAATCCCTAGGGTGGGATGAGACCAAGACGATGAAGGATTGAGATTTCTTGAGTATTAATTGACCTATGATTTAGATGATCCAAGTAGGATTAATATAGGGTAAAGTTATTCAACTTCATAATACAAGTCTTAAGCAATGCCTATGATGGAGGTAGTTAGATTAAACAAAAATTCTCAAGGAATTGAAAACTGTATGGGGAATGGACAAATAGGCCATAAGCTAGAAATAATTTTAAAACAAGGACACATGAAAGGAATAGATATAGACCAACAAAGGATAGTCATCATGTTATTATTGATAATAAATATATTTTAAGATTGTATATCAATATTATTGTGAGTGATTGATAGGGGATGAGATGGTATTAGATACTATTATTGGTTGAGATATCCTTGAACACTAAAAAAAGAGTCCAAGTGTTGCCTACATAGTCTTAAGATATCTCAGGCCGATTGCATTTATGACTTAGCTTTTTTGATACAAAGTAGGGAATAGGAGGTTATTCCATAGAAAAATGATTTGAATTTATGTAGGGATGATGATAACGTGAGTATAATAGGTATAAATATATTTTTTAATTAAAATTAGTGGATTGGGTAGGATAATATGGTTATCAAGGGTTAAACAGGATGAAGGGGGTGAAAGAAGGGGTAAATTAGGAGGTAAAAAAAATTGGTGTAAAATAGTCATTTTGAATTTTGGATATAGTAAAATTATGCCATGGAGACCAAAAATATATATTTCCTTACACACTCATTACATTATGGAGAGAGATTCTAGGAGCACTAGAGGGTAGCCAATGTAGGACAACTAGTGCGTACTCCATCCATAACTAGTGGTTTTTGTGACTTTTGTATTTATTATTATATTTATTACATATACATCTTAGAATGGAAATACCTCCACTAGAGGAAATTCCCACAATTTGAGTATTTCCACCATAAATTATGGTATTATAATTGCAAGCTAGGGTTTTACAATACTGCAAGGGGCAACTTGTAGTTTTTAAATGCCGCATCAAGTGATAGCTATAATTTCAATAATATAAGGGGGAATAAAAAATTTTAAACCACACAAATTTACATATGATTTCATAAAACCATGGGTTTTAATTTTTACAAATTTCAAAATCATTACTTAGGGTAAATAAGGATAGGTAATACTGATGAGGATGAAAGTTAAGTTAGTTAAGAGGTTAGGAATAGAATGGAGAGTGGATAGGGTAGATGAAAGTATGAAATGGATAATGGGATAGTGGATAGGGGATTTAGTTAAGTTTGATTAAATATGTAAGTTAGTAGTGAAATTATATGGGTGAAAATGTTAGTTACGATGTGTAATTAGCTAGATGGGATGGATTATTAGAGGAAATGGTTTTAATGGATAGTTGGATCAGCTAGGTTGGTAGTGATATGATAGGTAGTAGTTCCATAAACATAATATTTTCAATCTTTACCAATTATTAACAATTTATATCTTGAAAAAACCTGTCAAGTCTCAAACACTATGAGTTGGGAAGACCATTGGTGCTTTGTAGGGTTGTTGTCCCTTTCACCACTTACAATATACACAATTGTCTCCTAAAAATCATTCCCCTAAGATTTGCCTCCTATTTTTCACACTCCTCTATTCATTTACCATATTAATTATCCCATTCCTTAACTGAAAAACCTTTTTTGTAGTTTACATGACTATGTTGACTATGTTAACTTAGTTTTATTATTTACAAAGCTTAATAAGAACTAAGTTAGCCATGGATGACATAGGTAATTATTTGATGTAAGAAAAAGTAAGCCAACTTTAAGGGTCAATTATTTTGACTGATAACTCTATTTGAGATCTTCCACTTGCCGAAATGAATTTTCCCTTAGACGTGTTTTTGATATTTTTAAAGGTCAAATATGACCACTTGAGGGTCTAAAATTATAGTTTATTTGTTTTTTCAATATTTTTATATTTCTAGAAATTATATATATATTTATTATCAGACATGAGCTTTAAATAAAAATTCATTCAAAAGGATAATTTTAGTGTTTATATTAGTTAAGATATTTTTAGAGCTATGTGCACTTGCAGGTGAAACTTACTAAAAGTAACACCTACTAAAAATAGAAGTTTTTTAGATTTTAGTTTTCCTAAATTTTTGCATGTCAAATCCATTTCTTATTTGAAGCTTATTTAAGAATGGTTTGGGTTGTAATAAATTAAATTAAATTAATATGAATCAATTCTAAGTAAATTTTTCAAATCTTGGCCTATTGGTAATTTTATTGTCTTGATAATGTTTTGTTTCATTATCTAGTATTAGATCAAGGTTGAACGTTGAAGGAGTAAGAAATGGTAAGATGGTGAGGAGGAATTGTGAAGATGAACTAGACTATAAAAGAGTTTTCGATTAAAGTGCAATAATTAACATATATTATCACCAATTTGAGAAGAAAAAAGGTGGTGATGAAGCTGAAGAAGACAAAAATCATGATGAAGAAATTTAGTAAGAATAAGAACAACAAGATTAACCACCATCAATGGAAGAGATGACAATTTCAGATTTATAAGGAAGAAATGCAAGAATCAAAGTGGATATTGCAGACTATGAAGTAGTTTAAAACTATAGGATTTGATAGATTTGATGAATATCATGGAAAAGTTCTTTGAGTGGAAGACTATGAGAGAAGAGAATAAGGTAAATTTTCCATGCATGAAATTGAAAGGTCATCGAATGATTTGGTGGGATCACCAACAAAAAGAGATATAGAGAAAAGGTAAAGATAAGATTAATTCATGGAAAAAGATGGAGAAGAAGCTAAGTGATAAATTTCTTTATTTCAATTATGCACAAATCCTATATAGAAGATTTCAAAATTTGAGGTAAAAATATCATAGTATATAGATGAGTTTTATAAGCTTTATATATGTGTGGAATATGATGAAATATAAGAGATAATAGATTAAATATATGTAAATGGTTGCAAATTTACTATTCAAGATGAATTATGCACGCATAAAATAATTTGTATGGAGGAGGATTATCAATTAGTTGTGAAAGCAAAAGAAAATTAAAATAGATAAAATTTTAGAAGTACATCTCTTGGTCAAAAAATATATGGATGACCTCTAATAAGGGGAAAAGGTGGGTTTAATACCACTAGAGGTGGATTTATTACCAATAAATGTGAATCATCATGTGGTGCATAAAGGCAAGAAGAGAATAGACAAGAGTTTAAATACCGATAAAGAGGAAGAGGGTTTCATAGAGGATGGTTTTTAAATCAGTACAAATCTTATGTTTATTATAGATATACAGAAGAAGGGCACAAATCAATTGAGTGTCCGCACTATCATGATCAAGAAAAGAGGAAAGAGGATTTCCGAATAGTGAATATAGTTGAGGCTAAGATAAAAGAGAAAAATTCTAAAGTTGCATCAGCAGATATAAGAGAGAATATCATGATGAGAAGAACAATGATCTCTCTAAGGAAGGAACAAGTGTATAATAAATAAGGTGGTGATGCATGGCTGCAATTAAATAATTTTTGAACAAGATGTACTCTAGGTGGAAAGGTATGCAAATTAATTATATATGGTGGTAGTTGTGAAAATATGATTACTAAATAAATGATAGAAAAATTATATTTACAATGTGAAAAAGCATCTCAATCCTTATCAGATTTCATGGTTTAATAAAGGGAATTAGGTTACAATAGATAAAAGGTGCTTAATCATGTTTTCTATAGGAAAAACTTATAATGCTGAAATATGATGGATGTTATTTTGATGGATGCATGCAATTTATTACTGGAGAGACCATGGCAATTTTATAGGAAAGTAATTTATGATGGAGCAAAGATCATGTACATTTTTTGGAAAGGTGGTACAAAAGAAGTTTTATTACATGTTAAATAGGAAGACAAGATAGAAAGAATGATATTTACTAAATAATTTATCCAAGATATGAAGGTGGAAGGTTTTTGTTATCTATTAGTAACAAAGAAACATGACATGAAAATAGTAAAAATACCAACATAAGTAGCAAGAGTGTTGAAAGATTATGCAGATGTTATACCTGGTGAGTTACTAGATGGGTTACCGCTAAAAATAAATATTTAGCATCATATTGATTTGATTCCTAAATCAGCTCTACCTAACTAAGTAGATTACAGGATAATTTCGACAGACCATGTAGAATTAAATAAATAGGTCACTAAATTGTTAAGAAAGAAGTTGATAAGGGAGAGTATAAGTCCATGTGAAACACCAATGTTTCTCACTAAAAATAAAGATGGATGATAGATAATGTGTGTGGATAATAGAATAATTAATAAAAATACAATCATGTATAAATTTCCTATACCTCGTTTAGATGATCTGATAGATGTGCTTGCAAGAGGAAAATATTTTAACAAGATTGATCTAAGGAGTGGTTATTATCATATTCAAATTGGGAAAGAAGATGAGTGGAAAACATTCAAGACTAAGGATGACTTATATGAGTGGAATGTGATCCCCTTAGTATTATCTAATGCACATATAATAGTTATGAGAATGATCAATATAGTGCTAGAAGAATATATTGGTAAGTTTGTGGTTGCTTATTTTCATGATATTTTGATATTCAGTAAGAATAAAAAAGAACACTTACAATATTTGAGAATGGTACTATATTTTTTAAGAAAGGAGAAGTTGTATGCAAATTTTAAAAAGTGCATGTTTATGTAGAAAAGTATGGTATTTTTAGGATTTGTAGTTTGAATAGATGTGGTGAGAATTGATGAAGAAAGATAAAGGTAATTTTTAAGTCGCCTATTCTAAAATGCATTAAAGAGGTAAGAAGTTTCCATGGTTTAACAAATTTTTATAGAAAAATTATTTAAAAAATTATTAGTATTGTGGCACTAAAAGTAAATTGCATGAGAGGCAAGGAATTTACATGGACTAGAATAGTTGTAAAAATCTTTGAATTTTTTAAGAAGATTATAGAAAACCAAGTTTAACATTATTATTTTTTAACAAATAATTTGAGTTTGATTATGGTGCTTCCTTTAAGGTAATTGGTGTTGTGATGAGTCAAGAAGGAAATCCAATAGCATATTTCAGTGACAAATTGGACAAGGTGAGAATAAACTATTCTACTTATGTTGTTGAACTTTATGCAATTATATAAACATTAAGAAATTGGAGGCATTTTTTGGTACCTAAGGTTTTTATCCTATTTATATATCATGAGGATTTGAATTTTATGAATACACAAAAGAAGTTGAATAGTATGCATGAAAAGTGGGTTTCTTTATTCTATGGGTATACTTCTGTGTTGAAACATAAATCAGGAAAACAAAATTAGGTAGTCGATGCATTGTACAAGAGAGTAGCATTATTAACTACTATGTTGAGTGAAGTAGTTAGATTTAAAGCTATCAAAGAATTAAATGATAATCATCCATATTTTGGCAAGGTAGGTCAGCAGTGAAAGAATCCATTAACTAGTGGGACATATACAATTCATGATGATTATCTTATACATGAAGGTTATCTCTTCAAAGGGAAACAATTTTGCATTCCATTTCGGTCTCTACGAGACAATATAATAAGAGAATTGCATAATGGAAAGTTTGATAGACATTTTGGTATAAAGAGATAATAGATTTGGTGGAGGAAATGAACTTTTTGAATAAATATGAAGAGAGGTGTGATAAGGTATGTTTCTAGGTTCAGGGTATGTTAGGTGGTTAAAGGATATGCACAAAATACTAGACTATACATGTAATTACTATTTCTAAGAGGACCATGGACAGATTTGAGTATGGATTTTGTGTTGGGATTAGTAAACACATAGAGATGTAATGATTAAATATTTGTTATTGTTTATTTTAGGAAAGAAACATTTCTAAAAGGCATGTACAATAAGTTGAATTACAAGAAAATTGATCCATGTAGAATTGTGAAGAAAATCAATGACAATGCTTATGAGGAGAGTTTAACATAGAATTTCTATATATCTCTATTATTTAATGCCTCAAATTTATATTAATTCTATGAAATAAAGTGGAGAAAGCATGTTCCAAAGAGGAAGGAAAACATAGTGCAGGTTTTAGATATATAAATAGTGAGTACAAGGTAAGGGAATTATAGATGGTATATAATCTATTGGGAAAGACTGCATAAAGAAGACAACACAAAGATTATAGAATGTGAGATAAAGAATTTGTAAAAAGAAAAATGGTAGTAGTAAAATTAGGGTAACTCATATGAGGTAAGTTGCTCTCAACTAGAGGTGATGCAAAAAAAAAATAGGCTAACTTCTAGATGCCATAATGTTTTACTTGTAACTCCATTTGAATTTTTTCACATGCGAAAATGAATTTATACTTATAGATGTTTTCAATATTTTTTAGAGGTTAAACATGACCATCCGAGGGTTTGAAATTGTAGTTTATTGATTATTTAAGATTTTTCTATTTTCAAAAATTGTAAATTTTTATGATCGGATGTGAACTTCAGTTGAAATTCATCCAAAGAGATAATCTTAATGTTTAGATTATTTATTAAGTTTTTTATATATTCATTCTCTTGCATGCAAAAATTAATAAAAATAGCAACTACTAAAAATATAATTTTTTTAGATATTATTTTCTTCTAATTTTTGCATGTCAACTCTATTTTTTAGTTGAGTCTTATTTAACCATGGTTTGGATTGTAATTAATTCAAGGAGATAAATATGACTCAATTTTGAGTTATTATTTCAGATCTTGGCCTAATTGTATTTTTATTAGCTTGATAGTTTTTTATTTCGTTATCATATAGTTATTTTTTGTCAATTATAATAGTAGACTAACCGGTTGACTTTATCAACCAAACCTTTGAAAGGGTTTAGGGTTATATCTACCTATATAAACACAATTATTTTCATCATTTATAATGAAAACAAGAAGTAATATATATTTTGCATCTACTTATCCACCATTTCAATTGAGGAGAAAGATTAGGGTTTCATAATTTCTTTGGAGATACAAAGCTTATCTTCTAGAGAAGTCTTTTGGATACATTGATAGGTTTTGTAGTGTTTTTAAATAATTTAGACTTATACCCACTATATTAGAGTGGAGAAATGTTTTTCCAAAAATAATTTTCTTATATTCCAAATAAATTGGACTATTTCAAACCATTTGGGCATAGATCATTTCAAATGAATTGGACTATTTCTAATAATTTGGACTTATAAACACTAAATTGGAGTGGAGATAATTTTCTCTTAAAATAATTTTTATTTATTATAAATAACTTGGACTTTTTCAAACCATTTGGGCATAGATCATTTCGAATAAATTGGGTTATTTCAAATAATGTGGACTTATAACCACTAAAGTGGAGTGAAGAGAATTTTCTCCATTTGTTTTTATATTCCAATTAAATTGGACTATTTAAAATCATTTGAGCATAGATCATTTTGAATAAATTAGGTTATTTTGAATAATATAGGCTTATACCTAGTAAAGTGGAGTGAAGAATATTTTCTCAAAAAATAAACTTTATATATTCCAAATGAATTAGACTATTTCAAACCATTTGAGCATAGATAATTTTGATTAAATTGAATTAGTTTGAAAATTTTGGACTTATACCCACTAAAGTGAAGTGGATAATATATTCTCCATAAATATGCTTTTAATATTCTATTTAATTTGAATTATTTGAAACCATTTGAGTAAAGGTCATTTTGAATAGATTGGACTATTTCAAACTCATGGCAACCTTTTGGGCCTTCAGACTGATCATTGATCTTTTAAAGTAGATTTTATTACTAGGAAACATGGTACCATTTGATTGGGCAAATTTCGGATGAAAACATAACAATTTATTAGTTCATATACTTGATAAAATATCTTGAGAATTGTATGTTGTTCATTGGGAAGATCTTCATGAATAGGTGTCAATGTACTAATGGATCAACTTTAGAAATTTCAAGATAAATTGATGGACCATCCACTTGTAAGTGGATTAGATTTTAAACTTGGACCTAATTCAATAATTTCAATGTAAGAAAATATAATGTGCAAGTTACAATTTAATGTGTAAATTGTAACAAGCAATAAGTGGATTATATTTTAAACTTGGACCTGATTCAATCATTGATCAAATGACAATGTGAGAAAATTACTGCAGGGCCATCTTCAAAATTTCTTTGGAATGATCTTGAATGTAGTATGACAATTTTTTTATTTTATAATCTTCTTTTTTCCTGTATCGTTCATTTATATATCTTCTATTTTGTGTACAGAAAAAATAAGTCATCTAGTCTCAAAAACAATAGTTTTTTAAAATTTGGTTTTAGCTCCTCCTTTGAAATGTATGCAATTTGTTAAAAAAGAAATGAATAATTTATTAAAAATATTATAGTATAATAAATATAGCATATAAATTTTATAAAAAAATGTTTTACATGCTACTAGATTGGTCATTGTTACACTTTTGATTTACATTTCATATTGTAACATATAAACATAATGTATTTCATTTGCTGGATTTTTTTATTTTTATTTCCTTAAATCTTATAACGATACACATAAACATATATAAAAATAAATACATTATTATGTACATGTAGTTATACTTATTATACACGATTGTACCATTTCTATTGCCATTTTTGTAACATACATGTGCATATACATCTTCATATTGAATCATTATAACTTGACCAAAAATTTAACATATTATAAAATAATCCCATTTTTCCATAACTCATTTCTCATAGTTGTTGATATGAATTTAACATTAATCAACCACTATCTATATTCTTGTAGTAATGAAAGAAATGGTTATTTTTATGCATACCATTGCATATTTATATATTTATATATTCCATCACCAGAAAAAATATAGGATTTACACATTCTAAGATGAGTTTCACTGTCACTAGTTTCAAATGAATATACACATATTTTTTAATCCCCTTCATATACTTCCAACAAAGCCAAATCAAACTAAAAACTATTTAAATCAGTAGCAATATAATTATTTCTAGCACATTATAATTTATGGTTTTGATATTGATAAGGATCACATGGATACTCTACATCAAAATTTATTATATTGAAGACATAATATATAACATATTATGTTATTTTGAACTGACTAAATTAAACATGTAAACAACATTTTAATGGGTAAATGCAACCACATTCAATTCTACACAATATTAAAATGAACCCAGACTTCCAAATCCCAAGATGATGCAAGTCTATATTTTATTGTCTTATACAATATCCTATCCATGAAAAAAAATTGAATTGTAATTTGATTAAATAAATAAAGATAATTAATATATACTAGTGTATGAAATTTTATAATTACACATTTATTGAAAAGGGTTTTCACATTTTTAGGCCTTTTTGTAATTTGTACGGGTGCACTCTTTTGTTGAATATTTGGTTCTTTGTTCCCTAAAAGGTAATATATAATATATTAATCAAACATTCTCATCATTAATTGATTTTATATTTGTATTTTGTAAATGTGTCTTGTTGCAAAGTTTTAACTTGTGTTGTTTTCATGGATGTAACAACCTATAGATTAGTGCCATGGGTTGTTATGTTGGAAGATACAAAGTTATAGAGTTATGTTATGAACTATTTTAACTGAGACATAAATAAATGAATAAATACTTTTTCAGTATTATAAATATTTGATAAATAAAAAATTATATAATTTAAAAAATATGAATGATCTTATCTTACTTTTTTCAACTTGTAATGTGTCATGTTCATTGATATTATTATTTTTTATTATTATTTCTTTATTTTAATGTAATTCCATTAATGATAGACACTAAAACATTTCTAGGTTGTTAGGTTTGAAAAACAAAGCATACACACTGAAAAATTGTTAAGATTTTATATTTGGAAAATGAAGCATGATTATAAAATAAATTAAAAATGTTATGCCCCTAGTACTGATCAAAGTAGTTGTTCTTTTATTCGTTTCTCTAAAATTTTCAAACAAATTTGAAATTGAATATTAAAAATTGTTTGTTCTTCAATTTATTTAATGCAAGATAAATTCATTTATAAATGTGTACAAGCATGCACCAATCCATCTCCTGTATATACCCCTAGCACTTCATATGTATTTGAATTATTGTAAGTAGAGATTAGTGTATCCAAAAAAACGTTATCTATTTCATTTTTTAATGGTATTACTATTTTGTGTGAACCAATAATTTTAAATGTTGAAACATCTCTTTTTGAATGTTTACTTAGAGCATTTCCATCATTATTGTTTGGTCTAGACTATCCCCGTAGTCTTAGTTTTTTATTTTACTTAATCTTGTTGGTTGTTTCCCACCTAGGATTCCAAATTATATTTTTTATACCATAGAGAAAAATAATAATTGGGACGTGTTGGCATTCTAAAAGGAAAAGAGGTCAAAGGAATCAAGTGGGTGTGTAATACAAAAATGGGTAGACTCCACCAGATATAATTCAATATAGGTAGACTCCTTGTTTGTTTTAAAGTCTATGGAAAATAGTAACAAAATAATTAATTTACACCTTTTTTATCATCTTCATCATATATTAAAAACTAACCAATTGCATCGGCATAGCCAATTAACCATGCAATTCAAATGTCCTTCCTTCTAAATGAATGAGCATGAATAGTTACTCAAAATTGATCTCAATTTTACATAAAGTGGTGAGCCTTTATGATCCCAAAAAAAATGTTATCCCCATCAATGATAATAGAAACCATAATATAATATAATAGGTTGTCTCCCATAGCTTTATACTATATCATTTACTAAAATAATTGACTATATGCCCACCTGTAATTAGGATTTCAGACACTAGAGATGGATAAATGAAATAGTTCAATTGAGTAGATAATTTAATATTGATAAATTTTTGTGTACTCATAGATTAAATAAATTTATTCAACTTTTATTTCTTGAGGAAACCTACCACCTTAATATTTGGAGGAGTACTAATACCAAAAATTACATGACAGGAACTAGTAGGTTGAGAATATTTAGATTCATTCCTTCCAGACTATTGATGTGTGCCTATTTTAAGGACACATTGAAAAAAAATAGAATAAAATTTCTTATATTATATTGTAGGTCCTAAAAAATTTTGGGACATCACTCAATTTTTTTGGAGAGATTCTGTGGTTACCACATTCTAGTATACAAATATACCTTACATTAGGGATAACAAGATTATGGTAGTGACATAATGTACCTAAATTTGTTATGTTGTAAATTGATTTGTATTTGACAATATAAGACCAGATTATTAATCAATAAAATGTATATACAAAATAATCATTAATCTAAAGTGATTCATATTTAAAAATTTCAAAATTATGGATTAAGGTAGGGTAGAAAAAAAAGTTTCCTTGCAATAACAAAGGCCAACATATCTCATTTGATTAATTTTGATAATAATGTAAATGAAACTAATAGGTATGAACTAATAGTGCTTAGACCCAAAATATCAAAAATGAATTGAGCATTGTAAAGTGAATATAATTCATATATTTGAAAGGATTCTTTAAAATGCTACCTATAGTAAATTACCTTAAACACATTCACTAGTAGAATAGGATGAAAACTAATCATACATAACAGAATTTGTTTAGCCTACCTAAAAGCAAAAACCAACATGATCCATTCAAAACACTAAAAAAAAAATTTAACTGTTAAATAAATGAGATCATGTATTATTAACAAAGCTTGAGAAATAATAATTCATGAAAATAATGGAAATAACGAGTTAATTGATAGAATTTACTTTCTCTTTGCATTAATTCACAAAATTTTATTTCTCATTTACAATGAGGAGGAGAACCCTTACATAAAACATTCAAATGCCTTAGTTAGTTACAAAATAAACTGAGTAATATGACACCCATTAGTAGACAGGGTCTCTTATGTCCTAAAGTTATAGAATATTCCCTATTCAAAGTATGGAAATATTCTACAATGCAGTTTGAGGGATCATGGAACATGTTTCTAATTTAGAAGGAGCCAATTGGTGGATATTTTATTCTTGAAGATCTAGGTTTTGATCTTATTTGTATTTTTTATGATGAAGCTCCTTCTATAGAAGAATATGGAATGCTAGTGTTGATTGATAAATAATATATTCTAGGAGGGGATGAGGAGGTGGTGTTTTATGAGGTGGATGTTTATTTTTGGCCCTCAACTTGACCTTTCCATACCTAGGATAATCTTTTTTACTCACTATCAATTAATATCAGATCGATGATATGCTCCTTCTTCATCTTGGTTATGATCCTAACCATTGCTTCATCCCTAATTATGAGAGGTCGCATAGCTTAATCAATGCCCTTAGCTTTCTCTATTCTTGGCTAGAAAAGGCTAATAAATTCACCACCTCTTATCCAAAGGTCACTCCTCTGAACATGGATTGATTTTATAAGTTATCCATGAAGTTCTTTAGTTGAGCATTAAAGGTATCCATGCTAATGATGGATCCATATTTGTTATCCAAGTGCATAATGTTGGCATATTTCAGTATGGTGATAAATTTTTCACGTTGTTGCATAAGGAATTTCACTACAGACCTCATATCTTCAATCCACTCATTTAATTTATTTTTCATTCCAATTAAATAGGAATGAGTAATAATCAAGTCCTAAAATGGAATTAGGTTTAGGTCTTCAAATTTATTCATTCTAGTCAACCTCATTAGGTTAATTATCTTGTTATCATATCCTCCATACATAGTTTCTACCTTGATAGCTTTATTATATATTTCATCTCCTTTTACCTTGTACTAATCTAAGGTATTTGGAATATAAAACATTTCTTCTATGGCCCATTGCACTCTTTTTATTATATATTGTGGTAAATTGGCCTTCTGTCACTTTTCTAAGTCAATCATTCTTTGTTGTAATCCCTTTACCAAAATGGTGGCCACATCCATAGTTTCTTGGAGAGCTGAGAGGGGCTCCTATTTGTATTGTTGTTGTTGGCCCTACCTAGCCTTCTTTATCTTTCTTATCCCAAATAATGTTTCTTATGATTAATATAGGATTGTTTGGTCAGGATGGGTGACCTTCCTCTTGGTCACCTTCTACATTTCCCCAAACACTTTGTCAAATCATAGTGTAACTTGTGGAGAGTCTATTATGACATAATATAGGTTATCCCTAGTATCTAGTTGTATCTTCTAAATCTATGATTTATTTGAAGATCCAGTTGGGATCTTTGATGAGTGAGGAAATGGTTGAGTTGGAGTCAACCCTTGGAAGGCAAATGTTTGGGAGGTGTTAGTGCTTGTAACCAATGCGAACATAGCGATAGGTGATGAATAAGTACCATTGTAGTTGAGGAACTAGTAGATAATAGAGTAACAAATTGAAGGATGATGATAAATACTCTTCTTAGGAAATTATGGACCAATCTAGGGATAGGATTGGCCATGATTCAGGGAAAATTTGTCATCATCAAGACCTTGGAAGTGGATGATATAGTAAAAGGGGTGATGATGGGAAATTGCATGGTTATAAGTGTGACTATTGGTGTAGTTTGGGGCCTATAACGTTGGATGCAAACATGACCCAGATTTAGGGGGTTTAGATACACTCAAAGAATGATTTTTGAAGAAAGAGGGGGTATGGTAATATGTTCCTACCCTACAACATTCAGTCCTTCTCTAATAGGAGAAATAAGAGATGATGTTGATGTTGAAGTTGCTAGAGTAAGAGATATTATTGTTCTTATTGAAGGTTTAGGATGTGTTATAATTGTAATTTGTACTTGGTATGTGCTACAAAATAAGATCCTTGAGTTGGAAACCTACCTAACTTATTTCCCAATGCATGTCTATCCTTTCTCCAAAGTAGGAAACAATGCATAGATTATTCTATGACTAAGTTTTACGCTGGTTATCCCATCTTATTCAACATTGGTAATATGGATAGGAGTTGTTGATGTTATTTCTTGAGTATCTTGGTGCTTAGATACCTTAAAAAACATAATACCATCCAATCTTCCTTTCTCATTCTTAATCCCAGTAGACTTTATCCTCTACCTAACTTCTTCATTATCAGTTGCATTAAGGTAGAAATGGTCTCCATCCTTAAGCTCATGATGATATGTGATACTAAGAGTTACCATGTTTCTAATGCAATTATCAAATTTCAAGTCTATAGTGCCCATTCCTTATTGGCATCTTTCTCCAAATTAAAAATGTAACTATGTTTAGTAGAATTTATTTTGATTAAGTGCCAAGTTTCAATTTTGAATTAGTTGATGTTAACCAATTATGGATGGAATGCCCCCCCCCCCCCCCCTTTTTTAATTTTTCATATTCCATCTACTCTTGTGTGTAGTTTGAAGGTAATCTCATACTCAAATAATTTTTCTAACACTATGGTGGAAAATCTAAATGGGGCTATCCTGATTCCCTAAACTTTAATTATGGTGTAGTCTGGGTAGTACCAATAGGATCCCAATATGATAAGGGTTACCCTTATCTTTGATGATAGATTGGGAATTGTTATTTCATGGATGGATATGTATACAATCAGGTATAACTAATAAAAAATAACCCACATCTCCTACTTGTATTTATAAATTATAACTTTTGTGAAGACATTAGGGATGGTCCATCTCATGTTTGGGTCCCTATTGGTAAATTAGGGAAACTTGAGAGTGACACAAATGGAATCAACCAAGTATGACATCATATAGAAATGATTTCCTTGGTTGGCCATGGTCTTCTTGATTTTGGTAGCCAAATTATAGGAGATGATCTCCCTGAAGTTAGGGAAATGACGTCATTTATAATCATAGACAATAGTGGAACCCATTTCTCATCCATGTGTCTAGTATCTTTTACTCCATGCAAAGTTTTCATAATGGCCGTCCCTCTCACCCCTTTTTTTAATTTGGTGATGGGAATATGATCTATTTTATACTTATATATGAACCTCCTTAGGTTCTCTACCTAGATTTTTAAGACTTATTTGATATTGTGTGAATTGATCCAATAGTCCAAAGTATCTTGATTGTAAATAATTTTAGGCTTGAGCAAATCATAATAGGATTGAAATGAAAATACATCTATATAAGTTATATCATTGTGAAAGTTGAAATATTTGATCATGTGATCCACACACCTAAAGTGAACAATCAAATTGGTGGACTAAGTCCACATAGGGGAACACCTCTAGATTCGATGTTGTTTTATGTAATCTTATAGACTTGCCCAGATGTCAGACCTTTCTTCTACAATACTATAAGCTTCTTCATCATCACTATTCTAGTCTACCATCCTCTCCACATGGTATAAAAATTCATTAGTGTGTTTTTCATTTATGGCCAATGAAATTTCATTAAAGTTTGTGTTTTGGAAGACTATGTTTGTTCCATAGGAATATAGGAATGAGACTTGTTAAGTCTTGGTAGATCTAAATGCTCCTACTTTAGCCATGAGTTCTAATTTTTTATTAATGATCTTGAGGATTACCTATATGTAAAAATAATGTGCATAAGTCTCTTAGAAAATTATTTAGATTACTTTGGAGTTTTCAATAGATATAAATGTTGCATACTAAGCTTCAGAGTTGTGAACGCCAATTTTTTCTCAAAAATTTGAGTTACAAATATAGGCTATAAATGGTAAGTATATTTTATTTTATTTGACATAAAGCCAAGGTGGCTCTTTTATTTTATTCTAATGGCTTTGAAAATTCACTTTTAAGAAATGGCCAATCATTACTTTTGGTTTGTCCATGTGTCTTTTCATCATAGGCTTGACTTTTTCTTAAGGTGATTTAGCTCTATAACCGCATAAATGAGGCTCCATAAATGTTTAATTCATACCAATAAATGACACTTATGGAAAATAATGTGTCCTTCACATGTCATACTTGACACATGCTTGACACTTGTTGTCTCTTTGAACACTTCAATATTTTACTTTGGATATTAGTATATTTGGGTGGGTGACATGACATTTTTTCACATGACATATTTCTATTGGATTTCACTTCCTTTTAATGTTTCCTAACTCAACCCATTTTTCTTTTTGCCAATGTGGTCTTGGTACCCCTACTAGCTTATCAAGTGGTGGGATTTCATTGGATCATGATTTTGTTTTGTTATATTATATGAAACTCTTTGTGGAACCATCCATTATGACACATTAACAAATATTTCCATTGCATTAAATCAGTCATCTTAAATTGTGACATGAATTTACCTCTTTCATCCTTAGACTAACATGGCCTCAAAACTTTTTCTAGTTTACCAAGTGAAAAGTTATTATTTACTCATGTTTTCATGTGGCTTTGTTATACTAAATTTTTAATGGGCCCAAATGTCATTCAACTTTTCCAATTTTCAAATTTTAATTTGATCACATATTCATTGGGTTTCATTGCTTCCTTAGATCATATTATTTTCATGAGATATAGGTCCATGTGTCTTTAACCCATATCTCCCATATGCTGCACGGATTCCACATCACATCTAGCTACCTAAGATTAAGTGACTAACTACAAAGATTCATATTATTGTGAAATTTATGTATTATTAAATTGAAATATTTCATTTTAATTAAGGTTCATGTTCGAGTTCCAAGTAGCACGATGCAATATAATAATATTATTATGATAATTAGAAAATAATAGAAGACTCAAAAGGTTATGATCAAAAACCATATGGAGTCTTATGATCAAGTTATGGGATCAATAAATTTGAAAATTATTCATAAGATATAATTATGTGACTAGGTGACAAGTTTCAAAATCCCATTAGATTGCATTTTTTTTCAAATTTTCAAATGCATAAAGATATGTGACAAAGTTTGGAACTTATGTGATTAAGTCACCAATGCATGAAATAGTGTCATGTGTTACTTAAAGCTAAGATGGAATCAATGTTTATTACAAATAAAATTTTTCCATGGTTATATCAAATCCCTTGGAAAGACCTTTGAGGTATATTATAGGAGATACCTTGAAATAAAATTCCAATCATTTGTATGTTCAAGGTATCTCCTAGGAGATACCTTGAAAGATAATTTTAATCATGTGCATGCTCAATGTATCTACTAGGAGATAACTCAAAATAAAACTTCTAATCATGTGCATATTGAAGGTATCTCTTAGGAAGTACCTTTAAAAAAATTCCAATTGTGTGCATGTTCAATGTATCTATGAGGAGACAATTTTAACATATTGCAGGGCCTTTCAAAGTAATCCCTTAGGAAATGCTTTGAGATAAAATTCCAATCATGTGCATGTTCAAGGTATCTACAAAGAGAACCATTGAAGGTACTACAAGACCCTTCAAGGTATCTCTTAAAAAATAACTTTAAGGTTATTGTAGTAACATCAAGGCTACCTGGAAGGTATCACCTAATATATACCTTTCAAACATGTATAAAGGTACCCTTGAAGGTATTAAAGGACCCTCCAAGGTATATAAATCTAGTAGGAGAACCCTTCGAGGTATTACAAGACCATTCAAGGTATCTCATATAATATTGTATGAAGGGAATTATAGCAACTTCAAGGCTACCTAGAAGGTATCTCATATGATATACCTTTCAAACATGTATAAAGGTACCCTTGAAGGTATTATAAGGTCCTCCAAGGTATCTGGTAAGAGAGATATTAAAATAAAATCCTAATCATATGAATTTTCAAGGTATTTACTAGGATAACCATTGATGGTACTATAAGATCTTTCAACATATATCTTAGAAGATACCTTGAAGGAACTTGTAATACCTTCAAGTGTACCCTAATGCATATTTGAAAGGTTTATCCTAGGAGATACCTTATACCTTTCAAACATCTATTAGGGTACACTGAAAATTACTACAAATCCCTTCGAGGTATCTCCTTAGAGATACCTTGAAATAAAATTCCAATCATTTTCATGTTGAATTAATGTTAGCGAAGTTTCTTGAAATTTATTCAGAACATCCTAATCATAGGGATAACTTGTGCATCAGGAAGTAGAAAACAATAATAATAGCATGAGTGAATTTACCAAATATTCAATGTTATACACAATAATCAATATGAAGATAAAATAACATGGCATTAAGAATTTAGGAACCTAAATTACATAATACAAGATAGAACAAGCTAAAACAAAAAAGAGTAAACATTGCACACTAGGCATGTGTAAAATAATCTTAGGAAAAGCATAATAGATCTAGTCTATTATTTTTTATCACACATCATAACCATATTCCATTATAATAGAAAACTATATTTCAATTTTTACATGAATCTATCTCTTCAAATTTTTGGCATACAAAAATAAATACTCTTGGCATTCTTATATCTATTACTTGGCTAATAAGGCTAAAGACATACAAAAGATCATATAGAAAATAGAATGATAACATATGCACCTGTGTCCATAAATTATACACTTGTGATTTTATGAGGCCATAATCCATATCTAACACTTTTACAGACATAAACTATTGTTTTATCCCAAGAAAAAATATTAACTATGATTTTGGCTAAATCCAAAAAAGATTAAGTTTCCACAAAAGTGATGATAATTGCTTCAAGTGTTGTTTACTAGTTTAAACCCTTTGTGCACTACTTATCTACCCTTTTAGTTTTCAAACTAAATAACATACTTACATACTACCCTTTTAAATTTTCCGTAGAGTAGCTTAACTAGGTGGCCATATTGGTTACTAGTTTTCAACCAACCTAGCCCTACTCCAAATGCTTATGACTATGTTACAAAGCATAATTTTTTTCTTAAACTATAAAACTTCTATTACATGTTTACATAGTAATGAGGTGGTGCCCAATTTTAGATAGGTGACTGTATAGGTTATGAATACTGAGACTATGCATTTGTATCCATCTTTCTCTTCTAAAAAATTACTTGGAGCTCCTATAGTGAAAAAAACTTAGGTTAATGTATGACATGCACAATAGTTAGTTTAACCTATGAGATTTCATCCTTGAGAATTTTCCAATTATCAATTACTTCCCACACTATGGTAAGTAAAATACATAGTGGAATTTTAATGTCCATCAAATTTTGCATCTTATTCTTCTACAATGATAAAGAAGTCTCTTGTATTTGACAACTTAAGATGTATATTAGCACAATATCATCCAACTTGTCTACAATATTTTGTGTTTGAATAGATAAAAATGTGTTGCATAGTGTCTCATTTTCCTAGACTATAGATTATTCATCATGGCATCCCTAAAATTAAATAATTAATGAATTACACTAGTATTTGTTTCTCTAGTATCCATTTGATCACTCATTACATCTTTAGCTTTATCTACTATTGTGAACTCTAGTTTAACAAAAGCCAAGGATTTGTCAACGTGATAACTCTAACTAAGAATTCTTTGCACTATACACTTAGCCTGATGCATATAAGTATCTAAGACCTATAAATATTCCTATAGTAGTTTTAAAATACCTTTTTTTTTAGTATGCATAATCTACCCTTGGGTGTGTAGTTTCTATGTGCTCAGCTAATCTTTTGTGAGATGAGTTGGCAATGTAGTGATTTTTTTATCCTTATACATTAATTTAAAACCAAAGACTTACGTAACCATAGAAAAAAATGTCGCATTGATGATTTTCCTAACCTTATCAATTTGATTTTGTGCTTCTGCTTTCTCCTTGTGCAACCGAAAAATAATGTGTTCATAGCTTGAATCATTTTGTGGCATGGGTTATTTAAATTTAGTTATTCCATCAATTTACTTGGATAATGGTAGATATGAAACACCCAAAGATGTCTCCATGGAAGTGGAATGTAGTGAGATAGATGTAGATCTAACTGTGGCTAGAGATTTCCTAAATTGAGCTAATGGGAATAAGAAAGTGTTATAATGAGATGATATGGTAGGAACATATCACAACCATTAGGTAAAGGGGAGAGGATTTGATAGTGAATTATATTTTGATGTACCTAATTGGGTTGTATCCTTGTGGATGTTGCATGTTTTGCTTCTACCTTTTCCTTATCTTCTTTTTATTTTATAATATATGCTTCAGCTTTATCTTGAACCTTAACTCATTCGTTAACATGAATTGGAGATATCTCCTATAAATTGGATCTTGTCATAATTTTGCCTTGGAATTTAAATCATCCTTAACTTCAATTTCAACCTCCAATTTAGCCTTGGCATCAACCTTTACTTCTTCCTTGGCAATTTGTGCCTATGCATCATGGTTGGCTTCCTCCTCCTTTCGACACTACTCTTTGGCATCTTTCTCTCATGCCTCCTATTCTATTTGTTTTTTTTATTTATAACCTATGCCTCTCCATAATTGTATAGTAGCTTTTTGTTTTCCCTTATATTCCATTCAACTTTTTCTTACATGGACTTATTTCTCTTAACCTAAGCTTCTTTAGCTTTTTTTTCCTGATGCTAGCTTCCTCTGACTAATTTTTTTTATATTTCTCCTAATCATTTTATTTTTATAATTCATGTTGAACATGTTGGGATTCTTGCACAAATACTTATTATGTGGCCTCTTTCCTCTTTTTTTTCTTCTCTACTTTTAACTTTTTCCTCTCTTCTTTCTTCATAAATTCCTCCTTAGGATCTGAGGTATCCTATACAACATTCATTTCATCTTCTCGATCTATAATATTGGTATCTAGAGGTCCTTCCATTACATATACATCATATTTTTCCATATTATATTGTGAATGCTCTAAAGATTAAGTTTCCATAAGCACAACTCTATGCACAAAAATATTTCTTGACTTGATTGAATGAAAAATTATATCCTTGTGTCTCATTGTGTCCCTACACTTCACCTAATGGGCACTACTTGTTATGAATAACTATTTGAAAGATAACATACATTTTTGTATGATGGTTATAGGCTTATCCTAATGAGGAGTACATTGTTTATGAAATAGTAGCTGTATCAAGTTCCCTTCATCTAGTATATCTAGAATTTGCATAGATGATGAACTAGATTCAAGATATATTTTAGGAAAATTTATACAAGTTTATGTATAAATTATTATTAACCTACAATATGGAAAATAATAGAGGGAGGGGTTATATAATTCTAACCAAAAGGTCATTTCTTACCTTATTCCACACTTGGCATGTGCACACTACCTTCTAGAATAAAAATTATTTCTCGTCCTCCTTATCACAGACCTCTTGACTGATGTATTAAATCATGCATTGAATAACTTCCTATTAATCAACCCCAAAATTTGATAGATTGCACTCACAAGCTATCCTTGGAACATGTGGGTTGTCCAACCAAGACTTGGTTTGCTTTGATCTCTTTCATGTTGGTTATGATGAAGCTTTATACAAAATTCCCTTCAATTTTATTTGTTCTCGTTGTTGGGGAGATGTAGACTAATATGGTGAGACATGTGGTTACACAAATTTCTTCAATTGTTCTTGATCTTGCCCAGGTTATTTTGCACCTGGAGGGATGATCCAAATAAGTTGTAATGACCTCATCAATAGGGCTCTCTGCCTTCATGATTTGTATTTTTCTTTAACCATTATGATTAAAAAAGGGCACTGAAATTGTAGTTTCCATTTCCAACTCATGCACCTTGATTTGAATACCATTTAATAACTTAGTTACCTATACATGCTACCCAAAATATTACATGACATCCTATGGAATTTGAGGGTACAACCTAATCGAAGCTATAGAATCAATCCACCATGTGTTAAATAACCATATTTACTCATAATATTACCTTATCTTAGTTCAATTGATACTTACAAGGGCATTAACAGGCCAAAAGTCTATAGTAACACTAACTTGGCCTAGTCGAGATTTCCATTGGGAGAACCATAATAACAAAACCAAAATCTGATATTGGAAATTCTGTAAGCTACTTGAAAGTACCTTAAAGATATTATTGGTAAGCTCAGATATGATAAACATACAGCAATTGAAGTTCTCATTCAGATGTATCATGTAATACACAATGTCAATTACTCCTTTTATTTTATGTTTGGCCTCCTTCGTTATCTACTAAAACCTCTTTGTTATACACTCTACCAAAATGTGCATTATAATTTCCTAAATTTATTTAATTGGGTTTCCTTTGCCCTCACTAGTGGTAAACTTTTCTTAAACAGATGAATGAATTGGTGGTCCAGTGGACTTAATTGGTAACAAGGCTTTTCCATACTTTAGGAGGCTTGTGGCTGTTGTCATTATCTGTGCATTGATTTAGATGGTGATATATTGGGATAAATGAATATACCCCTACTTGTATCTAATTAAAAAGTTATGCATGACCTCATCTATTTTATCAAATGTAAGTAACTTGATTATCCTCTCTCCATCATAACCCTAAATTGGATATTGAAGTGCAAGAGCTCCTACTTGTGCACCTAGTTGTGTTAATGGGGTAAAGAGAGTAACTTTGGAATTTACACAAAGTCGAAGAGATACAAGTTGCTGAAATTAATTTTAATAAGACCTATCCCAATCCCATTTTTTTCATTTTATACATCTATGATTAGGATCAAAAACATGATCTTACCCATGACTAAACCTATAATATTTGTTGTTTCATTGCTTTGTTCTATTAAAATTTGGGTCTCAATTTTTTTCCATGGGCATATATCAAGAGTAGATAGTATAATAATCTTATTAAGAAAAGTTTATAATGTTTTTAAATTATTCATCCCATTCATTTTATGGCTCTTGATGTCCAATTTTATCTTTTGAACCTCTTTAAATGCATTCACTACTTGTGAATGAGTTATATTCCTCATATTTAATATTTTGGCCTTGATAGTGACCTTTTCTATCTCCCAAATTTTTAATTCACCCCATATAATGTGTTTGATGTGATCATATGTCACTTCATGTATCCATTTTATTTAATGAATCCACCTATTGCATCCCAATTTGATCTGCCTCAAACAAGATGCAATATTTTTAAACACAATGTCATTAATGGTTTTACATGACCATTAGAGGTCCTTATACCATACCTATCTTATTTCCACCACTTTTCAAAACTTAATATGAGATATATGTAATTTTTTACATCTATCCTTGATGATCTATCATTAAAATGTGAATTCACCCTATGATCATAGACTCTTCTTGGATGTTGTGATGTGATATTATAGGTGGTAATGCTCAAACCTACAACCATTCATACATCTTAGTAATATGGTTCCCTAAGAATATTTTAACATAATGGTAACATGTTATGAGAGTTTTTGAATAATATAGTGTTCGTTACATTTAGTGTGTATCATCCGTAGAAATACTTTGAATGTGTTATCATCTTATAACACTGCCTATTCTAGATTAAACTATTTAGATCACAAGTTATGATCATGACATGCCTACTAAATCAGTGTTCAAACAAGTCTTAAAATAATAAATTCATGATTAATGAATACAAAATGTATTTCCACATCATAAGGTGTTTTATTTATTATTTATGAATATCTCTAAAAATTCACTCATATAGCCATAATGTGACTATCCCCTACATGTCATGGTTATATGAAATTTCTTGTAATAACCTTTGAAATCAACATTAAGGGAGTTAAAAGGCCCTTAAATCTATACCCTATGAGATACCTTGATAAAAATTCTAATTGTGTGCATGTTCAGGATATCTTTTTGGAGAACCCTTGAAGTTAATACAAAACCCTTAAAGGTATCTCCTGAAAGATACCTTCAACGGTAAATCTAAATTATCTCCTAAGAGATACATTTTAAAGATGTATAAGGTTACACTTGAAGGTATTACAAGGCCCTTTAAGGTATCTCCTAGGAGATACTTTGAAAGAAAATTCTAATCATGTACATGTTCAAGGTAGATACTAGGAGACCCCTTGAATGTACTACAAGGTCCTTCAAGGTATCTCCTAGGAGATACCTTGAATGTAAATTCCAATCATATGCTTGTTCAATGTACTCCTAAGATAACCCCTAAATTTGGTTATAGTACCTTTAAAGGTACCTTTAAGGTATATCTTAGGTGATACCTTGCAAACATGCATAAGGGTACCCTTACAAGTATTATAATGCACTTGAAGGTATCTCCAAAATTCTAAATTATCTTACCAAGATATAATTCAATAAATAGGCATTTAGATCTATCAACTAGAACTAATATGACACATTATTCATTAACATAAATTTATTAACTCAGAATGAAAGTTTTAAAACTACAATTACATATGTCAAATAAATAAGAAATAAATATAATGATAAGAAATGGAAGAGATGAAAGAAACCACCATACAACATATACTTGTAAAACAACTCAAAGGAATTTTTATCTATATTTTATGTCAAAATTTCTCCTCTATGATTAGAGAGGGTGATACACTTTTTATAGGCTTGGGATGTGGCCAGCCTCATATCTCAAAAAGAGTTAAAGTAACACTCAACATCTTATCAAAGATTAAAAAAAGTTACAACAAGAAATATTTCCAAACAAGGATTGTAGTTATCAGAGGGGCTATCTATGAGGTGGTAGCTATAAAGAATGGTACTTTAGCACTGTCAACTATTATAATTGTTGTAATTGCAAATGAAATCATTATTAATGTAGTTGGATTTATTTTCATAGTATGACATGTAATTAAGTTGACTACTAAAACTATAATATGATTCATATTTGGATCAAAATATACAACTGAAATTATCAATGGGGTGACCATTGATGTCATGGATTACTTGTTTTCTTGAATTTAGAGGTAGACAATATTGCCAGCCTAGAAGTCAATTTCCACTACCTCAAAGTCCAATAGGGGTCTTTTAAAAAGTTGAATAATATTATATATGTACTTTATGTGTATCTTTAGTGATGCCCCAAACTCGACATCAAGGGTTTCTACACTAAGAACCCTTATTCTATAAAAACTCACTAGTTATTGCACTTCATAAACTATTCTATAGATAGTGTTCTCAACCTTTACTCTAAAACTATTGGTAGCTGCATAAAGAACATATTTAAAAATGGATGTATGTACCAAATAATTTTGTGGAGTAACTAAATTATTGATACTTATTTATCCCAAAATATCCATAGTTTTCCTCTCCTAATTTAGCAACTGTAGGATCAAATATTTCATATCTTGGTGTCATTCAATCAAGGAATCTCTCTTGATAGCTATCTAGTATTTTGTCTAGGTAACATAAAGGTTTGATATTAGGTTTGAATGTGCATAATATTTTTTCCTAGATACACCACTAAAAAATTACATTTTAGCCTCCATTTCTTCATCTTTGTTTCCTCTAGATATATGTCTCCCCATTGGGGTTGTGACTTCCCTTTCATAGCTGTAATTAATTGGATGATACTATATAGATTCCTATATATCCCATGTAAACTTTTAATAATGTCCACTAAGGGTTGTATGGTGGTTATTCTTTATAATTATTTAATGTCTTGATCATATACTTTGAAAATTTCCTTGATCAACTCCATGCAAAATCCATAAAGCTATAGGGGTCCTCCTAGGGTATATAGATCACATCATAGTGATGTAATTTTATCCTTTTGGATAGAGATTAGATATCTTCCCTTTGTTCCAACTCCATATCCTACCCTTAAGCAATGAGGTTATTCTTTATTAACCTCATCATGGTCTTTTTGTCCTTGTCAAAATTAAACTTGACCACTAGTTGCTCAATGACTACCAGGTTTCTCCTACCCTCTTCTACCTATTGTATAGTTTTAGCCATTCTAGTATGTTCAAGGTTATTGAATAATAAATGTGATTTGTAGTCTCTCTTGGAGAGGACAATTGAGGATTTCCCTAAAGGAGCATGGGCTTAGGGTAAGAGGGACCTATTTTTGGGAAAGGTGGGATTTCCCACCTTTAACTAATGACCCTTTTAGGGGGAATTATATCTAGAACTAGCTTTACCTTTTCCATATCCTTTTGGGTGATGACCATAGCATTATAGGTGTGAGTAGGCTAGGTTAGTGGCATATAAATTTGGATAGATGGTTGTGATGGGGCAACATGTGAAGCAAAAATGGAGGTTGAGACTAGGCTCTCAAATGGGACTCATTTATGCAGTTGGGGAGGGTTAGCTATGTTGATATAGAAGTATGTAGAGGGAGTACTAAGGAAATTTTGTAAGTTCTTAGTGGATGAGGAAAATGTAAGCCCAAAATTAGTGGCAGTAGGAAAATTATGGAGTGGACAAACCTAAATCTCATTCAAAGAATTTTAATAATAAGAGGGAACAACAATACTAGTTGAAATTGTAGTAAAAATTATAAAAGTTATGATCTAAAAACTGAAATCGCAAGCATCACAAAAATTGAATAACACTTGTCACTTTTCTAAGATCTACTAATTTCTCAACTTTTCCATTTAATTTTTAAACATGAAATAAAAACTAGAATTAAAATGAAGATCAAAATTATAAAATAGTAGAGAAAAATCAAAAGAAATCACTAGCAAATTGATAATGGAGTTCAGCTTCAATAGCCTATGTCTCTGGGTTTGTTCGAAGTGAAGACCATTTCAATTAATTTTGTGCATCACATGGCTTCCAAAATCAATACAAGTATTCAATTTGCCTTCCCTGGTCTCTACTTGATGTATAAATATCTCTCAAACCTAAAAATAAAAGGCCCACGGCCGTACAAGGGTTAATTAATTCTATAATCTTCTTAATTCTTTACACAGTTGGCTACCTAATACCCTTCAAATAAAAATTCACTCCCTTTATAGCACTTACAAGCCTGTGGCTCAAACAGTCAAGGATTATCCTTTTACTTGTCAGGTGTTGGGTTTAAGGTGTCGGCCTCCTTTTTGGGTGCTTTGTTATCTCTTTTATCCCACATTGGCATTTTCAAAAAAAAAATCACTCTTTATTAAGGTTGGTGGCCCCCTTAATAAGTGTCGACATCCATTTTGTGGGAGACTTAGGTGCTAGGCTTAGCCAATTTTCAAACCTAGGTGTTAATCTCAGCTAAGTCTATACTTAGGCTGATGTGTAGAGATATGTGGCTTAGCTCATGGTGTTTGCATGGCATGATAGGTTGGTGTGGTAGATTTGAAAAGTAATATTACAAAGTCAAAAATAATTATCCCACATTGGTGGGGTTTAAACAACCTTTGTAACTTAAATACAATTTCTCAAACAATAATATATGAAGATTAGGAGGCCAAGGCACCCCTCCACAAGAGTGTGTTGACTCTTGTTGAGGGCCCTAGTGAGAAAATAGTGGGGCCCATGGATCCTCATATGATCACCTGTCAAACACCAGAGGCTAAAAATAAACACCAAACCAAAATTTTTTGCACCAATTCATATTGCCACATATCAAATGGTTATTGGACCACTTGACATGTTTAAATAGTGGCACATCACTTTTTGACACCCATTATTAACCTGCCCCAAGAATTCTTCTACAAGCTATATCTTGAGCATCTAGACTCTATTTTTCATTCTAGAAGAAGCACCAAAAAGTTCTCAACAAATTCTATGATGTCCATATGGTTTGACCAGAATTTGGAGACTTTTAAAATGGAATGGTACATGGATCCACCTGGATCAAGTTGAGGATAAATAAAAGTGGGATAAGGTTATTACATGTTGTACAGAATCAACTGGGGGAGCTATTTTAGTATATTTGAATATTGAATATAGGGGTGAAGGACCTAGAGACACTCTCATTTGTTGTCCACTTATAGAAGCTAGGTGTCTCAAATCTACTTTTTCCTTGGTGTCTCCCTCTTAAATCTAGATAGGTACACACTATGGTAAGGTTGGAATAATTTTTGGTTTCATTTCTTATATAATAATCTCCATGGTGCAGGTGGGAGTTTTTGTGGAGGGAAGTGGAGTAGCAACCGATGAAACAAGATTATGGGAGAATCGATATGCATAAGCCAGTAGCTAAGGTGAGAAAGGAAGGAAGAAGAAATTACTACATTGTGGTGAGTGCAGGAAATGGGAACATAGAGAAAGCTCCACTGATACCATTAGTGGTGGTTACTACATGAATTGAAGATGAAAGTGGGAGAGGATAATTAAATGAGGAGATGAATGAAGGAAGATTAACTTCTTCAACTATGGTGAGTGGAGGGAAAATAACATAGGGTAAAATCCACCAATAACCATGGAGTTTGTGGTGCCTTATGTTTTAGAGGGTGGAAATAGGATCATTTCCAATCTAGTAGTTGTTATGATGGCTAAGGAGGGTATTGGGGCATGAGGAGATGCTTGAGGGGGTACCTAATTTTTTGTTCCCATTTAGGAGGATCTAAAACCTAATGATTATTTTAAATATTTTTGGCTTAGTCTTTGATGGTTTTTACTATTATATTGTATGTGCTTCACCACCACCGTTGATATGGTGACCTTATTCATCTGGGCATGGAATTTTATTTCATTCAAGGAATTCATAAACACCTCATCATGCCATGTGTGGATGTTCCCATAGTCGATCTTTACCCTTATGAATATTTTTAAGTGTTTTTCTACATTCTTTATAGGGTCCCATTCTATATAAGCTGACCACTTGAAATCATAATGGGTTTAAGTGTTTCCAATTTGATGGAAGTCTTCCCATTTGGTGTATTAAATCCCACCAATATTAAGGGGAGTTAGGTACACAAATCTCTACCTCTTGTTTCTTAGGTGAACATCCACTATCTTAGCCAACTGAGTAGCAATTTCTTCTTCTATAACATTATTTGTGACCAACCTAAGTAGATACATAGGGTAGGTCATGATGCCCTCTATGTTTATTATAGTTTAGTCTAGATAGAGACAATAATATCTCATCTTGCCTATGCTCTTTCTTATTTGATTTGAGATCCTGGGCATATCTTTTCCATAGATGGCATGGTATACCATTAGGTATAAGGCTTAGTAATCTTGGTCATGTTCTTCCTGAACTTGTGAATGTGGAGAATATTGAACCTTTCACATATCTTACTCATAGGGTACTCTTTGGAAGGCTCTAATGGCTTATCAAAAGATACATGGATGGTTCTGATTATACTATCCACCACATAGGACATCACATATAAGTTATGATATAGGGAGTTACTCAGATTAATTATTGTTTTGATGGTATTATATCTAATGATTTCCCTTATGTAAATTATCATTTAGGAGGTGAGAATAAGGTTGATCAAGAGAATCCACACCTCATTCAGATAAGTCATTCTGGAGAAATCGTAGATACTATTTAATAGGGCTATGGTAATTATGACTCTAGGTCAAAAAGAGGCTATTAGGATATCAATATTAAGGCCTCTTATTGCAAAATTAATGGGGTCATGAGCTCATTCTTATATCCTAATGGATATGTTATTGGAATGTATCAAGGTATTCACTAGAGTTTGGTTGTATGCCATCTCAAGCATACATAGATTGTAGTACCTTTCGAGTGATCTATCACTAAGGTGGGAAATTGGTGTGCTATTTTGTAAAATGTCAAAGATTTTTATTGAAATTTTACAATTTTTAAATAAATAAAATAATAAGTCAATGTTAGACATTATCTTGGGTTTAGCTACAATGTTGTGCAGACCCATTGTCTTGATTTCCAACAAGTCATCCTGATACGTCTGTAGGAATGTAGAGAGTTGGTACTTTAGACTAAAAGGTGTGGCCTTATCAACTTCTTCCCAAATCAAATATAACTACTTGAAATCATGTTTGAGGGTGGCCTCATCAAATACTATGTCAGTATATTCTATTGTTCCTAAAATTGAATATGCAGATGGAGGAGATGAAGTTTGAGATGAGGAGGCCATGATTATGTAGATGTGAAACTTTTTATTTCTGAGATTTAAAAATAAGGTGTGTATTTCATTAGTTCACTGGAAATATGAGTTTAATTGGCTCTAAAAAATTCATATATTTTCATTGGATTCACTAGGTTCACCTAATTGAATGTAAGATTGTTTAATTTGTCTGAATTAATGGCGTCAATAGCTTTGACATCTCTTTTTTTATATATATTTAAATTTCACTAGACTCATGGGATGGTAACACTTTGATCATATTGAAATCATAAGATGGTGACACTTAGATCATGTTAGACTCACATGATGATTACACTTTGATCACATTAGATTCACATGATGATGTCACTTTGCAAGATCACACTAAGTCACTAGCCTAGGCGATTTTGGGTAGTGCCTTTCATTGATTTAGTCTCCAAATGATTAGGATTATGAAATTTAGCATGATCTCACTTTTCCACATGCCCAAATATTTTATACATTAAATTTAATCTATCATTATTCAGGTAAATGGTATGGAGACATATGGCATAATCATGGAGAGTTGCTCACCTAGTCAACTTGAAATTTTTTTTGAGTATTGAAATGTTATGGGTTCATGGGTGCATGACACATGTCCTTGACTATTGAAAACTAAACTCTTAAACTTAATGTCATATGTACCTTTGAATATATTATAAGTCCCTTCATGTTAATACTCAATACTACCTTCAAACATTCAAGGGTACCCATATTCATGTTTAAAAGGTATCTCCTAAGAGATACCTTCAAGCTTTTCCTCCACAACAGAAGTTCAAATCACATATAGGATCCGAAAATATAAGAAGCTAATAATTTTCCATAATTTTTCTCAAAACCCCCATTACTCAATATAATTTTGTATACTAATAAAATACATGGTTGATGATTGAATTCATTAGCTATTTTGCTCTATGCAACTATTCTACTCTTATGCATGTTTGAAATATATCTCTTAAGAGATACCTTCAAAGTGGGATAAACTGAGAATTCAAATATGTAGTATATGATATTAATATATATTAATTTTTAGATTGACATAAATCATGTTGTTAAAAAAATGTTATACATTACGTTTTTAACATTTTTAGGTTTTAACATATCTCCATGCTTATGTTATGGTATAACTATAATTTTATCTCCTACATATTGGTATAAATTGGACTGATTTTATAAATAAATGAATTACAAATCTTATCATTTATTTTAAAAATGTCCAAGCTAAAAAATCATACGTCAATGGCTCTCCAATGTGGGGACTATGTTTATATCATAAATAATGGTAAGGTCGTTATTTAAGGAAGAACACACAAAGTGGCAGGTCCAGATGTTGAATCTATTGAACCCATAAATCTGACTTCCACAGGCCACAAAGAGGAAATACCTATTGAATGTGTAAGTTTTAATGTGACTAAAGCTTTTTATCTAACTCTACTACTTCCATTTCCTATAGATTTTATGGATAATTTGGGTGATTTAGTTTATAGTTTTACTATATGGAGAACAAGAATGATGCGACATGTCAAAAACAATTTTTCTATAGAAAATGACATGGAATAAAGACAAAATAATTTTAGTTTATTTCTTCATATACAACCATTGCAATAAGAAAACCCTTGCTTGGATTCATTTGTTTGATATATCAATAATACTGCCACATTTTGAAGCCTAATAAAAAAATATTCGAAAAAGGGTACATTTTTTTCACAAATTTAAAACTCTTTCAAATGATGAAAAATTTGCTTTCAGTTATGTTGAATTTGCACAACCAGGTGATATTTTTAGTTGTATTCCTATCCGAATGTTAGAAAATGAATTGGGAATTTACACAAGGAAAGTTATATAATGTTGGGAAACTTGTAGTATAGAGGTAAATGAAACATATGTCATTATATGGCCTTTCAGCCAAATAGTGGACACTGAGACTTGTAGAGTAATCAATTTACCATACATGACACCAAAGGAGAAAGAAATTGGAAAATTTTGGAATGTATTCGATAATGAAATCACTTATTTCCTAACATTCATAGCATAAAGGCATACAAAAAAAAACTCATGCCCATAAGTACTGAGGTGGAAAATGAAATTAGCTAAACAGTTCACTCAGCCAAGTGGTGTTTGATGAAAGCATAGATAGAGATATTTCAATAATGTATTCAGATAAATGTTGAACCCAAAAAAAATTAAGTTAAGACTTCCATTTGAGATGATAAAATATGCAAGGATAAAGTTTATTGATTCTACCACAACATATAAGAGGTAACATGTCTTGTATTCCCTTTCTATTGATTTGTTTAATAAAAATAAAAACAAAACTGCCATTGATTTTTAGCATACAAAGATCTGTTTGGAAGCTTGGCTTAAAATATATAGACTGAAGAGAAGTAGTTTTTTTAACATCTAAAATAATCATAAAAATAGGGAATGAAATTCATTCCATGTAGGGAGATTTTGAAAAAAGCCATAAAAGAAGACAATAGCAATTAAAGTTACTTTTGAACTAATTAGTGGATGATTTTATAGATGTTTCTCCATGACTAACATGTTAGGTAGATATAGATGTATCGTGAGAAAATGTTTGACATCTTCCAACATATTTCACTCAATAATTTATGAGGTGCCACATAGATTAACTATTAGTAGATATGGAGTACAGACCAATATCGTAGCCAAAATTCAATAACATGTGGAGAACTAATTTTCATAATGTCACCATTTCCATGTCACATGTTTCCACTAGATGAAAAACATGCATCTTTTTTACTCAATAAAAATTCTTTGGGTCTATAATATCTAGAGATGATAAAGATTGTATCAGTCAATAATTCATGATGTACTTAAATCATATACTTTATGCAAGATAAATGTATTACACACATAAAAAAATTGTAGAGTAATACCCATAAGAATGCCTTAGTATCATTCATGACAAAGTGAAACATCAAAAAACATTTTTGGTGAGGATAATGAAAAAAATCAAAGTAGTTAATAATAGAATAGTAGATTTATCAATGGTAGGAATTATAATGCATGGTGATGGTGCAGGCAGTTATGGCCATTTTTTCTAACATATTTTCTTTGAGGGTCTAACCTTACTATCACCTCAATGAAAAATTGATTCAAGGATATGGAAACAATAATTCCAAGCACTTATAGATATTTACTATATAAATTTTTATCCTTAAAATATCCATCGTATGATGCACTTTTTTCTAACAACTACTACCAAAGGTTCATTTTAAGAGGCCTTACTAAAAAACTTATTAGAAATATTTTGTGAATCTAGAGAAATTTGATTCGTGGGCATGTTAAATCTTTTGAGGGCGATGGTGAATTAAGTACTAATGGTTTTATTCATAGATGTCACAAAGGCATGGTTGAAGTGAATGACTAAACTGAATGGCTAAACTGAATAACTCAATAAAAGAATCAAACCAAACCCCTGAGCTAAAAGTATGAATTAAATCGCTAAGATAAATGGAAGAGACAAATGTTTGAGTTGAATGGATAGACTGAATGTCTTAGTTGAATAATTGAAATGAACATCCAAGTTGAATGGCCAAGATAAATAATTGAGCCAAATGTTTGAGTTGAAAAGCTAAGCTAAACGACTGAGCTAAATGGTTGAGTTGAATGGATGAGTTAAATGGTTAGGTTGAATGATAGATCTGAATGGTAGAGCTGAATAGTTGAGCTAAATGACTAAGCCATCTAGATATGTTATTCTGATGGGTTGTTTGATTGAGTCATTTAGCTATATCACTTGACTGTGTCATTAGTTTATGTCATTCATCTATGTCTTTTAGATCAAATGTTTGGGTCTACCATTTGATCATGTGGTTTGGATTATTATTTTGTACTATCATTCCTTTTCTTCATTTTTTTCTATTATTCAGTTATGTGCTCCTTCAATTATAGTTTTACTTATTCCCTTGGTTGGTATACGTCAGGTCCTTAGGGGATATAATATATATATTTGGTGAATTAAAGTGCAATCTTATATATTATAAATGGTTATTGAGCTGACTCCCTAAAAAAATATATCCCCAAAATTTTGGTTACTGATCCCATTTGCCAACCTTAAAAAATCAATAAAACAAAAATACTAGAAATGGAATATTCATCAATTAAGGAATATTCGTCACTAAAAAAAACCTGTTCCTACCTTGAATGCAAGAAATACGTAGAAGCATAATCATTTCGTGCCTTCAAGAAACTTCCTCCCAAGCTATACCTTTAACTATATAACTATTGTGGGGATAATAAGAATAGGTAATTCAATCCATAATTATATTTTAAAAATATCAAACCTTATATGTAGCTAATATTACATTTACAAATTCATAAGAACATGTTTTTTTTATATAGGTATGTGTTGAAATATTTATCTCTCATTGTTTACAAAGGTGTTTTCCTCGATGTCAAGGTAATATTTCTCCTTGTAGGTCATACCCATAAGGACATTGATGACACATTTGTAAATCCATCTAAATGTAAAAAGAGGAAAGATGTATGGAGTGTGGTAGAGATGATGGATAGTTATATGACATGTGAAAATACTATAAAATTAATGTTATATTTGATTAAAGAGGTAGTGGATTTCAAAGACTTTTTTAATAGTTACCAGCTAATGAGAAGGAATTAAATAGTAATCTTGATAGAAGGTCAATACTTCTTTTATGCATGGAGTATGTTCAACCTATTATATATTGAAAAAACTCTATAAGACTTGAAAAATAGATAAATGTCTCTAGATTCTATTGTTGTGAATGTATCAGATAGAAGTAGAAAAAAGAGTGAAAAATAAATTTAATATAACATGATTAAATATGTAAAAAAATTCAATGAATTTTATTTGATTGGAAATATTAAATGAAAGAATCAATCATATTAATTACAAAACATCCATGATACAATTAAACAAGACATGTTCCCTTGTAATGTTGAATGTACAAGATATTTTTGGCCTATAACTCACCATGACATACCCTTGCATAGGGATCTACACAAAATGTTTCATAATAGAACCCTTGATTTTGAAGTGGCATCTAAAGATACATATGTTGGTCCAAAAAGTAAAATAATAAAAAAGGCATTTGATCCAACTTAAGATGCATAAATCAGAGATATGTTACTTGACAGACATGAATATTTTATAGGAGTTGACTGCATAGTATGAGTTACTAGAGATAAAATCAATATTGATATACTTCAAAAAAAGGAAGATATATAACAAAGTGTCGATGTAGATTGGTTTATCCTAGTTCATGAAGGGAAAAAGGATGCATAAAAATATTTTATATTTTTGGACATGAAATAGAAGCCAAACCCAATAGACACATCTTTACCATCCATACTCATAGATAGTATCATCTATTATTGGAAACCAAATAAAAGGTGGAGACATCATATACCTATTCTCATTTATTTTTTGAAAGGCATTTTAATAGACTATTTGAATGAATCACCCACTAGGCACTATACCAAATAGTGATAAAAGGATTGGGAAATTTGAAATGGTGTTTCCTTATATTTAGAATGAGAAATGTGAATTTTTTTTTCAAAATTTAGTCAATTTTTTGGGAATGTATAATTCATTATTATCTTATTTATTTATATTTATTTCTAGTGGCACTTCATATTTTGGGTCTTGTAAAATACATTTCAGCATTTGAGTTTTATATTTTTTACTACAAGAATTCAATATTTTAGTAACTATGCATATTTTTAATGGCATTTGACTATTAGAATGTCCACTTTTCATTTTTGTGTTTTAAAATGATCTTCAAATTTTATGTATTCCAAATATCCATATTACATTTCGTGAATCATGAAAACATCTTTGGATTTTTGATTTTTTAAATTAAACTTGACATTTCGCATCCTTCAAAATGGTCTTCATCAAATGGCAATCACAATTTGTACATTAAAATTTGCACTTTGGCTTTTGTCAATTACAAATACACTTCAAAATTCTTGTGTTTTCAAAAAGGTCCTTGGGTCTTATGCCTCATAATGTCCCACTTACACATCAATATTTGTTCTTCAGCATTTGTGTGTCAACAAATGATCTTCAACTTTTCATTTTTTCAAATTACACTTCAGACAAGCACTCGAGATTATGACATGTGTCACAATTTTGGTAACATGACTATGTGAGAGATTATATTAATAATATAATAATATAACACCCATGATTGACACATGGCATGTACACAAATAAAAGATAAAATTTGATAGTTATGGGTATGTCACCTAATTCAAATTAAACAGATATTTCACCATCCAATCAATTGTTGACACATGACATCCCAATCATCCTAGGTGATTTAAATCAGATAACTCCAAAGAGCCCGAATGATGTATGAATTCTTTTTTCTTAAGAAATAAACCACCTAGGATTATTGTCTATAAATGCATGGTCTATGAACCATTTTGAACATGCATATAAATTTAATTAAATATATAATAAAGACCATGGGCCTTCTCATTATTTTTCACATTTTGATAGATGTGATTTATTTGTAATATGTTAAACTAGTTTTTAATTATTTTAGATTATTTAAAATAATTGGAATTATTATGAATACATCATAAAGATGTCATTTATTTTTAATAATTCTAATTAATTCATGATGAAGTCCAGTTTGTTTATGATAATTTTCAACATTAATTATTTATTATCATTTTAAATAATTTGGACTTATTACAAATACATTAGATATGTGTGAATTATTTGTAATAAATCAAACTTAATCTTGATATATTCCAATTTAATCTTGACTCAATACAATTTATTTTTGATAGTTATAAAAATTTGGGATTGTTGTTAAGTCCATATTATCTAAAATAGTTCTTTCACTATGAGATTAAGTATAACTCACTATGGCACTCATAAGAGAAATCATAGTAGTACTCAATTGAACTAGATGTGGAAATCTAGGTGGAACTCACCCTCTGACCCACCTAAACTCTTATCACACCTAAATATTCCTAAGCTAAATGTGTAGGAATAATACATTTAATAAATAGATAAAATAATAGATATCCTACATAAACACAATGCTCATCCACCACATTAAACATATCAAATTCCACTTGATAACATCATTTATATGATTACAAGCAAAAAATGATTACATACTATGATCACATTTGATGATGGTAAATTTTATCATGATGATTCAAATAGACATGATGAACCATATAAGGATGAATACCAACTCTCCATTTTCACATTAAGGTACAAGGATGACCTTATAAACATCAAAGTAGTTGTTATTCACAATTCCATAGTTAATCCAGTTGTAGTTACCTGTATTGACCTACTATTTGATTTTTCATGAATGACAAGGTTACTAAAAAGATACTACACTTTAGGATTGGCAAAACACCAATTACATACATCGGTGGAAACATATTTGAAAGGTATTGAAATCTACCCTTTATAAACATATAATACATGAAGGACATGGTGAATACATGTATTCTTAATGACAATGTTAATATCATGATGCAATAATGGGATGTTCACACAATCAACTTTATAGTTTAGGGATATAACTCAAATATATCTATTTAGTCTTTAGACCTATGGTGATAATTTACATTTCCCTATTGAAAAGAATATATGGTTTTTAAACCATCACTTTTATCACTAATTTATGAGTTTATTTTGTAGATATGATTTTAACTTCCAATAAAATCATTGCATTATTTTAAAAATCACAAGTCCCAGAAGTTACCAAGATGGGATTTCTACATGGTGTCCTATGTGGTAGATGTAGTGAATGTAATTATGCATTCCACTTATGAAAATCCAGAACCACCATCTATTGACTACGCTAAAAATAGAATATGTGGTGAATTCAATACACTTTATGTAGATATATTCAGGCGAAAAGTGAAAAGGCAAACAAAGACCTTTTATTACATTGTATATCAAACAATATATGGGAAGAATATGCCCATATTTTATGACCCTTTTAAGAATACCACTTAGAAGATGTGTGATTACTAGTTGTAGCTAGAGTGTATATTGAACATAATTGAAGGCATAATGACATGTCTTTTCTACATACAAAGGATTGTGCTTGATAATATACTTGAACAAGAGATTATTTTTCAACTAGTGAGTAGTGTTGATGCTGACTTGAGGAAGGCCAATCAATAAGTTATCCATCTAACTACTATTATTATTGGAAAAATTAAGTACATAAGTTGGGATCACCTCTAATTGTTTGGAAATAAAAGGGCACACTATGTGTTCAAAATATCACCTTACATACACTAGGACCCAAGATAGAATGTAAGAGAATGCATCATAAAATATGAATGAAAAGTAAGGCACAATTATGGGCACCAATATTATGACCATGAAAATATATTTATGAATTTTTAAGAGTATTTTAAAGAGTATTTAATGATCCATAGGTTAAACATGTCTATTATTATGGTTGAAAGTACCTGATATGATCCTAGCATCACCTGCGAGGATATTAAGAAGATTAAAAATTAGGAATGGGTTTCTAGACATTTTTATGGACACCCTGCTCCACTAAAACAAGAAATAAAGGAACACAATATCCCATATAATGAATATTAAATTGAAGAGAGAGATTTAACACCTAAAATATCCCATGTACACATAGTGTTTTTTCTTAATGCATTAGGGGGAAACCTTAATGCACGACTAAATATCAAAGACATGAATGTCCCATCCCATGAACTAAAATTTCATCCATGTTTCATTTTAATATACTAACCATTTCATTAATTAATTTATAACACAAGTTCATATTAATTCTCTTCCTTTATTTCCACAACCATTATTAGTACATTAGTCCACTTGACTACCATATCCACCACATATCATTCCTCTAGTGTTTACCAATCCTCCATCTCCCTCACCATCAACTACCACTATAGTCCCTCCACTTTGTATTTAACCTTCAATTGGGCTAGAATATATTATTAAAAAACCAATAATGATGTATAAATGAATCATAGACACATCCCATTTCACCAAAAAGGTGGAAGTAGAGGAAAAGCAAGGTGTTTTTCCTAAAGAAAGGAAAATGAGAATAAAGGGTGGTATGGGGTAATACACTATGCAAATTTATGAAAACGAGGGAAAAGATAAAAAATGGGGTAATGAATAAGAGTGGATCCAAAATATTAAAATAGAAGAGACAAAATCATTTGATGAGACCACTTAGAAATAAGAAGATGATGAATGTATGACTGAGGGAATCACCCAGTCAAGACAGATAAAATTATCGAAAGAATCTAATGAATTCATTAAAGGTGGTGGTAAATATGAGGCTTATAAATTTGTATTAGATTAATAATTGGATGAAAATAGATAGATAGAGTCAAACTTGTACATCATAACATAAGGGCCATCTCAAACTACACCTCCAAGCCCTCCACCTCAGGCCAATACAATGGTAACTATAGCAATTGGTACCTTAAGTATCTATCCTCTTTTTGTAACTCCTCAAAGTTCACATTATTTTGTAAATCCCTCAATTATTTAAACTAGTAGTAATGTAGTAGATTATTTACATTCTTTGCAGTTTTTTTACTAAATAAACTACACACATGTAGATGCAATGCCAGTTTTGAATGCCACAACCCAACTTTTTACTATGGGTCATGTCACCATTATTATGACTATTAGACATCCATACACTTATGTTAAAGACTATTTTTAAAACATATTAAACACTCCATTTACCTACTCAATTTTTATTAGAAGTAGTCCATAGTCCCCTAATCTAGGAAAAGGGGTACATTTTGAAAACTTGGTGTCCACATCAATTTCTTTCATAGTACCTATCCCACCTATGTTAACTACACAATTGAAAATTCCTATTGTCTAAGCACCCCAAGTAGACTCACATACCATCCCAGTCCTTAAATAAGTAGGGAACCTACCAAATATAAAACTGACATAAAATTCCATAGGCATGTTACTCGATGGAGGAAGGATGCTTCTCATTTCCTATAATAGGGACATCTTCTTTGAAGTTCGTGCTACTATATGATTGTATTTTTGATATATTGATTAAAATAATTTAAATATTAACTTAAACCAAAATTCACAATAACAACAGAAGGAGAGAAATTAAGGAACAATCAGTAATTTAAGGATAAAAACTTACAATCACCTTAGTCCTTGTAGCTTCTCTCCAAGATTTTCCTATGCAATTTTATTATATGTAAAATAATTGATGGTATATTCAAGATGACTCTAATGGATTCTTTGGATACTTTTAATGCACTCAAAGAATATAAGGATACTGTAAGATGGCTAATATGGGAGTAGAATTAATGTTTATGGATTTATTATTATTTTGGCAATGCTCCAACAATGGGTATTTATAGGATGGTAGATGGATTTTTGGGGGAATTTTTAATTATTTAAAAGTCTCTAGTTTGGTAAAGTTTTAGAATCCTATAGAAGCTTCTCTATATATATAGACTTCTAGGTTATTTTAGGGGATAATCGGGTTTATATGGGGATTAAATAAGGTTTAAGGATCATAGGGATGTAGGAGAGGTTGGTGTGGTATTTTGGCTAACGGTAGTTGAATAAATGTGAAATTTTCATTTGAAAGTGGGTTATTGGGTAGTTAATGTAGTAGGATTAGTAGTTAAGTGTGATTTTTAGTGGGATAATGGGCTGATTAATTAGTCATATGGGATGTAGAAAGGTTTATGGGGTGGAAAAAAATTTAATAGGACATAAGATATTAATTAATAATTTAGTATTATCATTATAATATAAATTATAAGGATTCATTTAATAAATAAGGTGAGTGGATTTAGGTGCATACATTTTTCCCCTCTTTGAAAGGGGATTCCAAATGAGAGAAGTAAAAGAAGTAATGGTATTTCAAATAAACATCACTTCATAGATGAGTTGGTAGATGACATTAGTAGACATGATGCCCACTCAAGGATACATGTAGGGAGGAATGAGTTAGATGGAATATCTAAAATAAATCCCCACAATGGGATGAGACCAAGATAGTGAAGGGTTGGGATACACTGTGTATTAATTGATTTATGATTTAGATGCTCTAAGAAGGATTGTTATAGGTAAAGTTATTTAACGTTGAAATACAAGTCCTCAGAAATGAACAGTGCCTAAGAGGGAGGCAGTTAAATTTGATGGAAATTCATGAGACATTGATAAATGTTTTGGCAATTGACAAATAGGCCACAAGTTAGAAATAATTTCCAACCAAAGACTCATGCAAAGAATAGATATAGGCAAAAAAAGGATAGTCATCAAGTGATTATTGATAATAAATGAATTTAAAGATCATAGATAAATAAGATTATAAGTGACTGATAGGGGATGGTATGAGATTAGATGTTAGTATTGACCAAGTTATCCTTAGACACTAAAAAATTGGCCATGTGATGCCTACATAGTCTTAACAGATATCAGGCCAATTACAATTATGACTAAGTATTTTGGAATATAAAGTGGGGAATAAGAAGTTATGGTCTATCATAGTGATTTTTAATGACTTAGGGATGACGATAATTTGGCTATGTGAGGTAGAAAGATATTCCAATATTAAAATTAGTGGACTAGGTAGGATAATATGGTTACTAAGGGTTAAATGGGATGAAGGGGGTAAAAGAAGGGGAAAATTGGGAGGTAACATAGAAATATGTGGGGTTAAAAGAGTCATTTTTACTTTTGGATATAGTAAAATTGTGCTGTAGATGCCAAACATATGGATTGCCTTCCTCACTCATCACACTATGGAGAGAGATTCTAAGAGCACTAGAGGGTAACCAACACATGACCACTAGTGAGTACTCCATCCCTAACTAGTGATTTTCTATTTTTTATATTTATTACTATATTTATTACATGTACATCTAGGAATGGAAATACTACCACTGGGGGCATTGCCCATAGTTTTAATATTTCTATTGTTAATAGTAGTAGTAGTGCAATATTAATATGTGGTTTTGTAATACCGTAAGGGGTGACCTATAGTTTTGTAATCCAACATCAAATGATAGGTATAATTTTCAATCTTATGAAGAATAAAAATTTTTCAAACCACATAAATTTACATACGGATTTACAAAACCATAGGTTTCATGTTGTGATAATGTCAAAATTATTGGTTACAATAAATAGTGATAGGTGATATTGATGAAGATGAATGTTAATTTAGTTAAGAGGCTAAGAAGAGAATGGAGAGTGGATAGGGTAGATGTAGATGGGAAATGGATAATGGGATAGGTAATTTAGTAAGGGTGATTAAATGGGTAAGTTAGTAGTTAAATTACATGGGTGAAAATGTTAATTAGGAGGGGCAATTAGCTCGATATGATTGATTAGTTTGAGGGAATGGGTTTAATGGATAGTTGGATTAGCTAGGAAGGTAGTGAGATGATAGGTACTAGTTGTATACACATAATATTTTCAAACTTTACCACTTACTAACATTTCCTATCTTTTAGGAACCTATTGAATCTCAATATCTCTAAGTGCATGCCTTAAATAGTGAATTGAGAAAGGGGTGGGAATACCATTGGTTATTTTTAGGATTATTATCTATTTTTCCATTTACTATCTACACATTTGTCTCCTAAAAACCATTCACCTAAGATTTTCCTCCTATTTTACACCCTCCTCTAGTCATTTACCATCCTCATTATCCCTTATCATAACCTATAAATCTTTTTAATATTTTACATGACCATGTTGGCCAAGTCGACTTACTATTATTATTTACAAAGATTACTAAAAACTAAGTTGTACATGGATAACATAGTTCATTATCTAGTTAGTTTTTGTAAATTACAATACTAGGTTAAATGGGTCATCCTTGTCAATAAAATCTTTTGGAAGGATATAGGGTTAGATATTCCTATATAAAAACAATCATTTCCTTCATTTATAACAAAGAGAAGAAGTAAGATATAGTATGCATTAGCTTACCCACCATTCTACTTTAGGATCAAGCTTAGGGTTTCATGCTTTCTTTAGAAATATGGATCTTGTCTTGTGGATAATTATTTTAAATGCATTGATAACTAATTCATCCTAAATCTCATTTATCCTTGTCATACTTTCATAACACAAAAACCTCTTATAAAACATATTGGCCAAGGGAGAGATTGAGGATTGTCAAGTTCATCTTCAAAGGTAAGTATACCTAACTTTGTTCCTACTTTGTAAGAGTAGAGAGATATGCATTTTCACTTATCTTCCATTCATTATGATTCCATATAAATTTAGATGATTATATGTCTCCTATACATGCTTAATTTTAGTTTTTACTACTATCACATTATGCCACATGTTTGGTGAGCACTAGATTATATTTTTACTTTACTTATTATTAGTTTAGTGAATATGATAATAGAGGGCTTAGTTAAGGTTATTTCTTAGGTTTTATTGATTGGATGATCTAAAAACCTTCCTAGTAATATTATTATGGTAAGCGATACCTTGATTAGGTAGAGTAGATCCATATTGGTCATGACATCAATTATCTAATGTATCCCCAATCAAAAGTGTAAGTAGGATTTATCTTCTCTGATCTATGATTGATTTGTAGATATGATGCATTTCCCATTACATACATTTTGGTGAACCTAACATGAATATAAACCTCATAGGATTTTTTTCATGATTTTCATTTCTATTATTTTATTATTTTTATATATTTACAAAACTAGGTCGACCAAGTTAGTATAGTTTTTTTTTTTAACTTTTGTGTGCATGTTTAGCTCATAGTCATACCAGAACAACATTATTATTTTAGTGAAAGTCTTCATAAAATACATGTTAGTGCATTAAACATGTCAACACAATACTTTTATTTAGTTTTTGATAATAAACTAAGTCAACTAGGTTAATTTAGTCTTCTAGTCAACATCCAAAACAATAACCTAAGTAATGTAGGTTAATTTAGTCTTCCAATCAGCATTCAAATAACAAACTAAGTTGTGTAGGTTGACTTAGTCTTATAGTAAGAATTTGGATAAAAAACTAAGTTGACCAAGTTGACTTAGTCTACTAATTATCATCTAGATAACAAACTAAGTCTTGTAGATCAACTTAGTATTCTAGTCACCATCCAGATAATAAAATAAGTTGACCATGTTTACTTAGTCATCTTAACATGATTCAAAAAATAGGGTTTCACAGAATTTAGTTGACATAACATGAAAGAAAAATTCAAGGCACTTCAATATAAAAATTTCAATCCTCAACATCTTCCAACCCACCAATGTTCCTTTCTTTATCTCTCTTTTAATTTAGTACTTCATTACAGTTCTCTTTTGTGAATGTTTTTGGTATTCAAAACTACAATCTTATATTAAACTAAGTCAACCTATTCAACTTAGTTATGTGGCATGTCTTCTATATAAAGGACTATATTGACTTGGTCAACTTAGTTTTGAATGACTCTTGATTCTATATAATGGTAGCAATCCATGTTAATATATTCTATAATGTTTGCATATAGTGTCATTTGAATCTAATCTATAACATTATTAATTTGTTAAATAAGAATTATATGCTAGTAATTAATTCACAATTTCATTTTTAATTTTTTGCATACTTAGAGTATCTCACATAGTATAATTAGGTGGTTTTTAAAATTATCAATTAGTTTCACTATTTTTCTCTTTTTCCACACACTACCAAATCACACAATATTCAAAACATATTTAACATTTATCTTCCCAAGGCTTACCTACTTGTATTTCACCACCAAGGGGGAAGCCAACTTGGTTTTCTAGCCAAGTATTAACACATGGTTAATGGTATATATTGGAAAATCACCCAATACCCTTATCATTATAGGATTATGAAGTGAGGGGGTAGGCCCCAATATTAATCCAACACCATTGCCAATACAAATCCATTTCTTCCTAAATATCCTAAAAACATCCATATATAGCTTTTTATTTCCCTATTATCAGCTAACTTTTCTATCACACTTAAAAGAACATGTTATAATAATCTAACAACACTCATGATGACCACTTCATTAGCACGTAATTTTTAGTTGAATTTTTGCTCTCTTATCATGTTGTGTTGTATTGTAAAAGTTTTCATTGACCGGTGTTAGAGAAATGTTTTGTGATGTATGCCCCAATTAGATTATTCTCATTTATCTAATTGTTTATGTGTTTACTTTCATTTCTTGATTTAAATTACATTTGAAAAAAAATTCCCTATTTTAACACACTATCCTTGTTTCTGACACAATCTCTTATAGACTATATTTTCACCTACTTATAGTACTAAGTTGATGTAGTTGACTTTATACTCTTTTCTGTTAGTTAGGTTATAGTAGTAAGTTGACCTGGTCAACTCTATATCCTTAATAGATTTAGTTTTTACCTATTTATAGTACTAATTTGACCTAGTTTATTTTGTATCACATTTTTCAATTAGGTTACAATACTAAATTAACCTGGTTGACTCTATATCCTTATCTACCTTTTATTTAGTAGTACTAAGTCAACCTAGTTGACTTTGCACACCTTGGCTGACATTATTTTGTGTGGTTATCAAGTCTTATTTCATAACGATGTCATTTTTTCAACCTTAAATTAGTCAAAGGCATTTCATAATGAAGGATTTAGATTAGAAACTCACTTATTTTATTAATTTATATAAAACTATTCACTTTCCTCTTTCATATTTTCCTAATCTAAAACCAATCACTACATAATGTAATATAATTGAGGTCCTTCATCCTAGTCCTCCTCCCAATACCAATATTGGGAATCCTCCACCCAATACCCTTTCTCCCACCAAAACTAATAATCACCTCCTAAAAATATTAATACCCTAACTTCAAATACTAATGCACAAATTGACATAACTCAAATTCTTTCTCAAATAGTTCAACAAATGAACGTCATGCAAATAACTAATCATTTTAAATAGATACACATGAAACAACATTTATTACACATGACTAGTCAACCACCTCAAGTTATCATGTCTCAAACAAATCAAAATTTCATCCCTCCTCTTCTTAGAGATGCCAATAGGAATACCATCCCTTAACCTTAAATGAATAACAAAATGCTTCAACATCTTCAAAATCATCTTTTAGCTCTGTTAATTACATCCAAAGATATTAGAAACATTTATCAAACTATCACATATAATGTGATTAAGGACCCTAATAACATTATTAAGTCTTTTGGTAATATATATAAGGAATGAGGCTAAAGTATCACCTTGTCTACCACCAAGCTCTAAGCTAAAACTTTTGCTAGTGATGCACCTGAATGGTATAACCAACTTCCTAGACATTTCATCTCACAACTAGAGGATTTAGTTAATGCTCTAGTAAAGGAATTCCACAATGATGACCTTATTTAGAACTAATTTAGCCATTTTATGAATTTCAAGCAACTTCCTAATTAATTATTTCACACTTTCATCAAACAATGGATGTTTTTAGCTCACAAATTTATCAAGAGTATCTTCAAGCCTCAAATAAAATAAAATTATCAAGACAATATTCAAGCCTCATAAATTAAATATAAATAATATCAATCAACTCAACATGAACTACCTAATTAACAAAAAAATTTATCACATACCAACACCTCATCCACTAATGTTATTCAAACCATAGTTTATCCTTATTATTACACCAATAAGGAAAGGATAGCTAACATGAAAAAATTTAAGCATATCATTTCAGCCATGGAACCCCAATCTCTTAGGTCACGTGAAACAAAGTAGAACCTAGTTTAAAATCCTACTCTAAAGTATGTCGTACATGGCCCTCCTTTATCTCTTCATTCCTCTCCTACACATCCCATGTAAAATTTCACATTTTTAAAATCTAAATGTCCAACACATTTACATGTCTCCAAATATACCTACCAACCTAATTCAAATAATTATAATGATTCAATTTTACCTCACTCTACCTGACATGTTAGGTCATCTTGTAATGCCCATCCACGTGTCCCTTCAAACCATGGGGCATATTTTGATACCCATCCCTACATCCAATTACCCATTGCGGCATCTGATACATATAGAATTATAATCAACATGCTCATCTTTGATCAAAATTTTAGCATAGATCTTACTTGTTATTTTTTGTCTCATGTTTCTTAGTTTTTGTGCACTTTACCTATTTTAGTCACACTTTACTAGCATCATTGTCACCTTTCGGTTCTTTAGTCTTCTTACACATTACATTTGGCATTTTTTTTCATTTTTCTTCTTAAATATCTCTTTCATTTTTGTATTTTTATGGAATTCTCTACCTTATTAGCTTTATGATATTTCCCCCCATAATTTAACATTCACCTCATTAGTGTTCACATTGTGGGTTGTAGTGTAAGACCATGAATAGGACCAAGATCTCTTAAAAAATTACCACATTAAAACATCTTTGAGACACTTTTTGGAATGAGTAATACTTTAATTGGTGCTTGTGCTAGATCCATTATAGGTTAGTATGGATTTTATAGTGACATGAATATAATGGCCTTGACCGATTCCTTTCATAGTAATATCTTACATACTTATGATTAGCTATGAGCATATTCATCATTATATCACTTATTATATATATATATATCTTATGATCAACATATTTCCCTTATATCCTTTCATTTGAGGTTCACATCGATAAATTTTGATTTTGCACAGTTATTTGTTGCCAAGTCTAGGAGTCTTTACACACCTTGGTATTTTGGTCCTTTTTTTAGTGATCAAGTGTAAGCTCTCTTGTGTTTGTCATCTATTTTACTCATGTTTTAAAATATGAATCTATATGGAGGAGGAATATCAAAATAAAAAATAAGTTAAAAGCCAATTCATAAAATACAAACAAAATACAATGATTAAAGGCAAAAAAAATATTATAAGTCAGATCACACCAAATGACATGATCTATATATGGTACATCTCCTATCTTAGTCAAATATCAAATTCCATAGTTTGAATAATGAGAGAGCTAAGGTCCAGGGGGTGTGTTAGGCTATTAGAGTTGGGTAAGAGGTCTCATTATATCATATACTATCTAGTGCCACCTACTTTCTCATTTATGTACCCAATATTTGTAGTAAATTGACAGCTTTGTAATGGGTCCTATGGAATGGGGAAAATATTATGGGAAGGTAGGTCCATTTTAATTTTCATACATATAGCCTTCATGGGATGATCTATGTACTTCACTTATTATCCTAAGCTTTGTGTTCATTAGTCAAAATATCCTAAGTCCTTGGTGTTGATAGTTATTAGACTTTTTCACTTTCGTAACATGTCTCATTATTTTAAAGGATGTTCACATGACCCATGTGGAACCTCACCTTCCTTATTTACATCACATTTCCTTTATATTTCCCATGTTGGATATTGATTTTAGTTGATCACATCTTGAATCACCTATACCTACTTACACATCTTACTTTATAGTTTTTGAGTTACATTATAAGACCTTTCATAGGAACAAGCCTTCATCACAAACACACTTACACCATTTACTTACCACACCATCTCATTATAATTGTAGTCATGTAATTAGGTTGTTGTGTTTTCTTACATTGTATCTTAGAACAAACACTATGTTTGATTTGTAAAGCTTTAGAGATTTTCATTTCCATTTGTCCATCATGTTCTTATTTGGATTTTGTGGACTTCACTTATCTTGCATCTAAAATTTTTCATTATTACATGTTTCTCTTTATGTATGACTTCTTCATGTTTTTATTCCATCTTGACTTACATTTCATTTTAGTCATTCATGTTTCTTTTATGTTTAATGTGACATGATTATCTTACATGAGGTTACTTTTCACTTACATATATTATTTTAAAATTTTATTACATTGATATTTCATTTGTCATTTATGTTTTACATACTTCCCAAACATGATTTAGTATGTTCTACAATATTTATTTCCATTTATGTTTAACATATTTCCCAACATGATTTAGTATGTTCTACATTTTTTTACCAGTTATGTTTACATAATTTCCAATGTGATTTACTATATTCTAAAAAAATTATCTATTACATCATTACAATGCTCATGGTATAGATTGATAGGGCATTGATTATAACCCTAGTTATAAGATGAAACTCAAAGACTGATACATTATATTTTGTGACTGATGAGATGATATTGACATTAAAGGATATACTTTAGGTTTTTGACTATCGATGAGAGGTGACATCATCTATTGGTGATATCATACCCTTAGTGTGACTATGAAAAAACTATGTCAGTGATTAAAGATTTGAGCACAAGATTCCTAGGTTGATATTGGCAAAGCCTTGAGAGAGGAGATGGTTTATAGGATGACACTTTTGGTTATATATCTTGTTACTAGCATAATCTTACCAAATAAGAGTGGTCAGTGGTTTCACCTAGGATTGGGAGATGTGTTATCTAACATGGTGTAGGATCATTGTGTTTTTACCTAGGGTCCTATGGTATTGGCCCATTTATATAGAGATACCTCCCTACTATTGCTTATATGCAGTTAAGATGACATCAGTATAGAGATACCATTGAGCACTCCAGTGGATAGGGAGCTTGAATAACCTTTAATGTTTGGATGGTATATTGTTTTGGGCATTCAAAGATCCCATATTAGTGAAATGCAGTTTCATAGACAAATATTTGACAGTTTGAGAGCTAATAAGATCATGTGATTTCCATATAAATAGATTTAGTAGGGATGGATTGAGGGTGTAAAAATGACATGATTTATTCTCATAGATTGCTATTTTACTTTCCAAAACAACTACATCATTGAGATATATAGGCTAAACTAGGTATAGTGATAGTATGGGAGGTAACAAGATGTGTTAGGAGATGAGTACTTATTTGCCTCTAGGGACAGAGAGAGGCCAAAATGGGGGACTATATTAGATAGGTAAATGGTAATAATAGATTATGATAAAATTACCCCACTAATATGGGATTATCATACCCCCATAATAGATCCAAGAGTGACTAAAACATATACAACATGGTGGGCTTAGAGAATGAACCATATATTATTCAAGTGGATGATAGTAGTGAGGAGAGGGTCTTTACTAAGATTAATATAAGTACATATTTGGTTAGGGAGGAGATAATCATAGAGGTCATAACCATAGGCATAGTTCAATTAGGATGATCAGGTAGGGCCAGATGTTATTGTTATTAATAGAGGAGATCAAGGGGTTTTGGATGGAGACTAGGCTAGAGGTGGAGATCATGTAGGTGGTACAGATGATACAATTCCATCTATGCCACCTCCATGTGGGGATTAACATGCATTATTAGATATGTTGAGGAGAGAGGTACATACCCAAATAATACAAGTTTTAGGTATCCTGGTCAAGCAAGATAGGATGGTGGTAAATTTATAGAGATAAATTATTCAAAGGGACATGTAGATGGTGGGTATGATTAGATAGATGACATAATTATTGTGACATGTTTCAGCATTACAGGGGTAGTTGAGTAGGAGATAGGCTTAGGACAAGTATATAGTTGTATTCCATAGGTATATTTAGAGTTGAGACACATAAATATCATTATTACAAGGGTAGATTATACAACTGTACTCAAGATTAAAGAGAAAGAGGTAGGGTTATAGATGGTCAAGGAATCTGAGGATGAGGATTATATATTTATATAACACGAGGGTATGGGGCTTGTGATGTGACATATATCTTAGCTAACATGAGAGGATCAATACTATAGGGATTTATATGAGGGAGTAATCATAATAGATCAACATGCCTTGATTTTAAGAACTAGTTCTTCCAATTCCTTACATCATCTTGCTAGGTAGCCACCTGGATAATAATGATCTAGACTTATACTTATGAGACATGGTTGATATTATGGATGTGTATTATTGTAGAACATTTTTTCCCATGGGGCCCATTTTTGTAGTTACAAATTTTAACATGTAATCTTATGGACATTATGGATGGTTTATATGTATGATGATGTATGGAATTATTTATTTACATATGGTGATTGGTTTCTTGTTATGGATTTAGATTATTTGATTGTATATTTAGGATTATATGACATGTTTGTATACATTGATGCAAATGAGATGTAACTATGGACATTGTTTATTTAATATGGATGACTATTATGTGTTATATTTTAAATATAAATGATGTTTTTTAATGTATTTGATAATGTGAGGGTATGATGACATGGAAAATGTGATGATTAATGACATGTGTTAGTAGATATAAAAATAATCCAATGATTGAATCATATGTCTCACAAATTATTTTGGGTAGAATCTTTTTACACCAAGGAAGTGGGTGGCTTGTTGGATATTAGGCTAGGATTGTTAAGCATGATAATATAATGGTTGGGGGGATGGAATGGGTGGGGACTTGATTCCATTAGAGATGTAGGAAATATTTTTTTCTTTTGAGCTTGTGAGTGTATGTTTACCCATGACATGAGGATATTTGAGGTAACATTTTAATAAAAGTGCATGGGGGAATTAGAATGGGAACTCAATTTAGTGACATTCTCAATTTATAAGTTAGGTACTCATGTAAGGCCATCATCATTCCCTTTGTCAAAAAGGACAAAAAAATATGACAATACAAAAATACAATAAAACAAGATTATGGACTAACACTAAAAAAGGATTAAAAATAAAAATATTTATAGGACTTAATTATTATTAATAGGATATAATTATGACATATATGAAGGATAATACAAATTATGTAAAAAGATTAAAACTTAAGAAGACATGATAAACATAATGAATGTTAATTATATTCATTGATTCCTATTAAGATAATCCAAGAAAAAATGTGATTTACATGATTTCAAAACATAAGGACAACTAAACACTGCAAGTAAAAAGGATATTAATGATATTATTTTAAAAATGTCCAAAAGACATAATAAGAGGTTAAAATGACTTCTTTGTTTTAACAATGTAACCTAAAAGATTTATAAAGGTGAAGGGTAATAATGATAATATGTACAAGATGATTTTAGGGATATGGTTAAATGTATATTTAGAAACACAAAACTATGCCAAATAATTGATTAAGACAAGGATAGAAATTAGTCATAATGATAATTCTTAGGGTGTAAAATGAACGGTCAAGATTTAGTTATAAAATATACTATAGATCCTAGAGTAAGAACATTATATGACCATTTTATAGTGATGAGGTTAGTGGGTTCATGCATATTTATACTTAGGGGATAAATAGGATTGGATGAATTTGAATGCATTTGAGGTGGACAAGAAGAAGATTAATCAAGGAGGATGTGATTAGGATATGTATGAGGATGTAAAAATGAAATGAATAGATGTTTGAAAATGGATTAGATTTTTGTGGTGACTCTTCAACACAAATCCCACCTGTATGTTTAAAAATGTTTTGGCCCAACTAGAAACTCATACCTCTTGATTTTATTTAAGAATATGTTATATACCCATTATTAGGTTCAAGGTCATATGGAAAAATGAAAGGATGAAATGGTGAAACTAGAAGAAGTGGAATGTTAATGGATGGATGTGCCCTCAGGAGTGGGGACTCGTTGACAAAGGTTATTTGGGACCCCTTGAAGTATAAAAATGTTTTAGACACATAATATTCATGATATCATCAAGATCGTCACCATATAAAGAAGCTAGTTTCTATGCCCCTAATCTAAATTTTGTAATGTTAATAAAGAGACCTAGTGAATTTTATTAAAATTTACCCTTCTTTTCTTTTATTTTCTTGTAAGACTAGGTCACCAAATTCAAATTCTATAGACTAAGTCATTCTAAAATATTAGCCCTTATGCTTATTATAATATTCCCTAAGGTGATATAAGTCATTTTGATACTTTTCATATAATAACATGAGCTCTTTTAGCCTCTCATATCTATAATTAAAATAATTAATCAGGACTTGTAAATATATTCATTAATAGTGGAGTTAAACTTCAATAGCCAAGATTTATTTATTTCCAATAGACTAAAGAATATGGAGTAGCCCCAGTAGGTGTTTTGATGTTGGTTGTATAAGACCAAAGAGAAAGATATAATTATAAGTGCCAATTTATTACAACATCATCGATAATTTTCATGAGAATCTTGAGAAGCATTTTATTGGTTGCTTTTACCTTTCCATTACCCTAGAGATAGTAGGGTGTATAGAAATGCTTCTTAATGTGATAAATATTTCACAAGTATTTGAATCCTTGATTTTTGAAATATTTACTATTATCTAATATAATATTGGTGGGGATTTTAAAGAGACAAATAATCTGATTTGGAATGAGTTATTATATTTGTAGACCTATAAGGTTTTATTTTAGATAATTTGGACTTATATATTATCCAACTAAAAAATAAATATCAATTATATGCCTACATTATTCAAAATTTTATAAATATAAACTCTCTCTAATATAAACAATGTTAAATAGATCCAAATTATTACCTTATGCGCCATGTGCAACTTACACAAAACCTAAAAATATTCATTTTCAAATATTATCTCCCATCCAATATAGGGACGTAAGTCTAGATTATCTGAAAGAATTCATTATAGTATAAATTAGTGGAATTGATTTGACCCATTTAATATAATACTCCATTGTTATAATTATGAATCTATGTCCATTAGATGATGTAGGATTAATTCTTCACATAAGGTCTAGTACCTATATTTGAAATGTCCATGAGCTAATTATAGGTTATAGTTTTTGTGTGGTGGCATGATTGAGATTTACATGGTTATGACAAGCTTCACATATATACACATACTAGAAAACATCATTTTCCGTTATGGGATAGTAATATCTTGTCTAGAGTAACTTTTTTTCTAGGGCCATCCCACTGACATAATCACCACAAATACCATTGTGGACATCAATGATTACAATAATAGTATCTTATGATGTAATGAATATAAATAAGGTATAATTATATCCTCATCGATAAAGTGTGTTGAAAATGATTTTATAATGAGAGGTGCAATGAATGAAGTCTTTATTTTGGTGGCTATTGGGTTTGGGGGTAGAATGCTACCATGGAGATAAGTTTAAATGTCATGGTACCATGGTAAACTGGGATCAAGTATAACACACATTTTATAATGAGACATTGCTTAATGATCTTGAAATAAACATTATTCAATTATAAATTTGCATTGAAGTGCATATTATTGAAGATATATTAACGAACCAATAGTTGTCATTATGTCAATAACTTTATTAATTTTTCTATACACCTACTCAACTGTTATCAACTGAAAATATTACTTTAATTGGTCTACTAATTTTTTATAGGGAACTAATTTTTCATACGTTGTTTGAAACTATTCATTCATGTATTTTGTAATCAATTGAGAATCACCAAGGACTTGTAGATGCTAGATATTCTATTTGATGGCAAGTTATAATCCAAAAACTAAGGCCTCATATTCATCAATGTTATTAGTGCATTGAAAAGTGATTCAAAAGGCTTTAAGAATTACGTCACCTTATAGGGTTACTAGAAGGATTCCCACTCATAACCCATTCATGTTAAAATATCCATAAAATATAACTTATAGCTATTTGAATCTTCAATATCTACTAGTGACTCATCTAAGAGGGTCATAATTAAAGACTTGGTATTTGCAAAAGGTGTTGTTACAAGTTGATCCATAATGGCTTGTACTTTAACGGCCTTTTGATTTACATGCTCAATTTAGAATTATCATAGTAACATGATCCATTCAGCCATTCTATTAGTTAAAGTTGATATAGATATCATGTACTTAAGTAGATGAACCTTTGATTTGAGTTTAACTTTGTTAATCAACATATAGTGCCAGCATTTTTTGAAGGTGAAGACTATGGCCAAATAAACTTTTTCAATGGGCATGTAGTGTACCTCGTATGGGACTAAAGTTATGTTTAGTTAGTAAATTACTCTTTCTTTACCTTCATCATTATGCTAAGACATTAAGGCCCCTATAATACAAGGTGTAGTAGAGATATATAAAATTAATGACTTTCCTAAGATAGGTGGTGATAAAATTGGAAGCTTAAGAAAATATTTCTTTATATTTTTAGAGGCCTTTTGATATTTTGAGTTCCATTCAAAAGGATTCCCCTTAATTAAGTGATGGGTGAAGGGATTAAACTTATCTATCAATTATGATATAAATTGATAGATGGCTTATATCTTCCCTTGAAGCCTCCATAACTACCTCATGTTTTTAAGAGGAGGTATTCCAACAATAGCTTTAACTTTTGAAGTATTTACTTCAATGCCTCACTTAGAGACTATGAACCCAAAATTTTTGCTTGAGATGACTCAAAATAAACATTTATTATGGTTTAGCCTGACCTTGTATTCTCTAAGCCTCTAAAAGATTCTCCATAGGACCATAGGATGATCTAATTAGATTTTAGACTTTCCCAATATATCATCCACATAAGGTTCTATAATGTTGTACATCATATCATGGAACATTACTATAATAGCCATTTGGTAAGTGGATCCTATATTTTTATACCAAAAGGAATTAGTTGGTAGCATAATGTCCCCTATAGAGTGATAAATGTAGTCTTATGTTGATCTTTGGGAGCAATTTTAATTTGATTATATCCAAAGAAACAATCCATAAGGGAAAATATCTCATACGCTAAAGTAGAATGCACTATCATGTAAATATTATTTAAGGGAATGCCATATTTGGGACATGCCTTATTTATGTATGAGTAGTCAATATAGATCCTGATTACTTGCTATGGTTTTTCCACAAGGAAAATATTGGAAATGCACTCATAATAGTGAATTGGTAAAATAAACATAGCTTCTAAATTTTTTTGTAATTCTTCTTTGACCAATATGGCCACATTTGGGTCTAGTTTGTGTAGTTTATGTTTTACTAGTTTGGCATGTGGATGAATAACTAAGTGATGCACTACGAAAGTTGGATCTAACACAGGAATGTAAGAATAACTCCATACAAATACATACATACATACATACATACATACATACATATATATATATATATATATATATATATATATATATATATATATATATATATGTATATGTATGTATGTATGTATGTATGTATGTATGTATGTATGTATGTATGTAATTTCATGGATTTATTCTTACATGCCTAGGTTAGATCAAAATTTGGTAGTACATCACTTAGTTATTCATCCACATGCCAAACCAATAAAACATAAACTACACAAACTACACCTCAAGGTTTGTATATATATACACACTTTAAGAAGATAAATGAGGATTTGTCAGTCGCGAAGCATCTAAACTACCCCAAATTTAACTAATTTGGTTTTTTCAAGTGTCTCAATATTTACTTCTATAACCTCCTCAACAATAGAAGGTGATTGGTCCTATAGATATGTTGGGGGTGGTGGTAATTCTTCACCTGAATTAAATTATTTTATGAAATTTACATCTAATTCTAAATAAATGATCTAGGCAACAATTCAAGTGATAATTCAGGTGGCGGTTCCACCCCAATTGATGATGGAACTTCTCGGAGCCATAACTTTTGCACTGTATCTCCAATTGACTCACTGTTTGAACCATTGGAAAGATAAGAATGCGGATAACATGGTGAGATGGAATGAAGCTCAGATCAATGGAGTTTGACCCCTAAAAAGTATATGGAATTTTCCCAAATTTAAATTCTAGTAGTGCAGTCTAAAAATAGTGAGTTTCTAAAAATAGTAATTCCTCAAATTTTGTATTGTTTTAAATCATAAAAGTAGAACAAATTCATCTCCTTCGATATTTGTGACCTGACACATCCTCCCCCTACTTTAAAAATATGTATAAATAAATATGTAACCTGAAATGGAAATCATACATCTCTTCCCAAAGATAAGCATATAGTTGTATTGTGATCTTGAGTAATAAAACATCTCTTCTCAGAGAATTCATTATTACTATGTTATTTTTGTGTTCTTGAAATATTTGTCATAAAAAAAATTTGAGTTTTCGAATAATGGAATTAGAGTGGTTTGTCTTAAGAGTGTATGATCCTGAGGATGAGGTTAGGCTTCAAGAAGCTTGGGCAAAAAAAATAGAGCTTCTAAACTATCTACCTATTGACTCCAAAAAACATCAAATGGTGGATGACACTAAGACATCGGATCCTTTCAAGGAAATGGTGAATGAATCCCTCCAATGGAAACAAGCACAAATGCTAAAAAAAATTCCCAAATTCTCCAACAACTCTTGATGGGAAATTATGGCTCCTCATATGCACTTCTTTGCTCTTCATCCATGGAACATCCTTTCAGTGCCCCAACACCCTTGAAGGTTCAGGTGAATTTTGATATTCCTACATTTGAATGAAAAATCAATGTTGATGTATTAGAAAATTGGTTGGATCAATTATCTTCATACTTCTCTATAAATAAATTCACCAATGGATAAAAGATCACTTTTGGTCTTTTGAAAGCATCATTGCCAATGAAAAATTTGTGGGAAGTGTACAAAAATAGGTTCAATACAGATGACATTGGCCTTGAGGTGAAAGCTACCTGGGGCGATTCCATGGAAGTGTAAAGGAAGAATACTATCCCATTGGAGCATATGATGATCTGTACACATAGCGGCAATAACTTCAACAAGGTAAAGACCAATTTGTTCAATATTACATAGACATTTTTCATTCTTTGTATGAAAGATTGGGTATCCAAGAAAGTGAGAAACATAATACTCTCAAATATCATGGTGGAATGCAATGGTACATATGGGCAGAAATGGAAATCTTTAATTTATAAACCCTTAATGTGGCATACAAGTTCACAGTGAAGATTGAGCAGAAGCATGGTAGAAAGAATATAAAGATTTAGCCTTAAAAATGGAAAATTGATAAGGAAGGTCAAACATGAGACCAAAATTGGAGGCAAAAGGAGTTTCAAGATAAGAAACCGCAAAAGGGGAAGGGCAAAAAATGGTGTGATTACCACAAAATTGGAACTCACTCCAAAGAAGAATGTCGAGCCATCAAGTCACTACTTTCTAAGTCACAATAATCGACATCTACTACTCTGTCTCATACAAAAACTTCAATCAAAGAGGATGAAGAAGAGATTATAGGTGATGATCCTAACACCATCATCACTTCATCACATATCCATGAGGAAAGGCCAGATGACAAGGAAACATTATTTCACTCTAAATTATGGGTAAAAGGTAATCCTCTACATTTTGTTCTTGATAGTAGGAGTCAAAAGAATTTAATCTCTACTAAAGTTGTGAAAAGTCTAAATCTATCCATGAATCCTCACCCAAAGCCATACAATATTGGATGGTTTATCCTAGGTATAGACCTGTGTGTCAGCCATCAGTGTCTTCTTTCATAGGCAATAAAACCTTTCCAAGATGAAGTCTTGTGTGATGTGGTCAATCTAAATGTTTTTGATGTAATCCTTGGTTACTCATTCATGTATGATCGACATGGTATCTATGAATCATGAACCCAAAGAATCACCGTCACTCTTGGAACATGGCACTATAGGGTACTAAAGGTACCACCTCCCACATCTATCTTTGTAATAAATGCCAAGTAATGTAAGAGATTGGTGGAAAAGATAAAGCAATTTGTTCTCATGGTGGTCAAACCACATAAATCCAAGAAGGCCGATGTTGTATTTCTAACTACATAATCAACACAATAACATAAGTAGATGGGACAAATAATAGGAGAACATGATGACTTATTCAAGTCACCCACAGGCGTTCCACTACATTTCTAGGTAAAACATTCTATCAATTTTATCCCAAGATCACCTTTGCCTAACAATCTTATGTATCATAAATCAATTTTGGAGAATTATGAGATAAAAAGATAGATTTAATAATTTATCCAAAAGGGTCACATCAGGCCAAGCTCTTCACCCTGTGGTAGCCCAATTATCTTGACACCAAATAAAGATGGAACATGGAGGCTTTGCATTGAATATTGAGCCCTGAATAAAATTAGTGTGAAGAATATATAACCTCTCCCTAGGATTGATGACCTATTTTAACAACTCTATGGTTCAAATTTCTTCACCAAAGTTGATCTCAAATCTACCTATCACTAAATTGCCATTGATCCCACCGATGTCTAGAAGAATGCATTCAAATCCAAGAAGGGGCCCTTTGAATGGTTGGTTATGCCTTTTAGCTTAACTAATGCACCTGTAACCTTCATAAGGATGATGGATGACATCCTGTGACCCTTCACCAACTCATTCATTGTTGTCTACCTAGGTGACATACTCATCTACAATAGAAAATGGGAGGAACATCTACAACATGTTTGTAAGGTGCTTCAAACTCTTTAAGAGCACATGTTGTATGAAAATCTTGACAAATACACATTCAAGATGACAATAATTTTGTAGTTTGGGTATGTTGTGAATGAGGAAGGGGTCCATGTTGATCTAAAAAATATTTAGGTTATTTGAGAATGACCTATACTAAGGACCCTCATAGAACTTCATAGCTTCTTGGGACTTGTAAATATCTATCACAGGTTTGTTCTTGGATTTTCACATGTTGCTTAGTCACTAACCCAAGTGACTAAAGGAGGAGATAATGCTACACTTCAGTGGGGTGAAATACAACAAATGGCATTTGATAATTTTAGGAATAGACTTTACTCAGTCCCTGTTCTTGCCTTTCCAGATTTACATCAACCTTTTAAGTTGATGATGGATGCATCTAAATATGCCATGGGAGATATCATCATGCAACATGGCCATCCTATTGCATATAATAGTGAAAATTTCACTAATATAGTCAAGAAATATCTCACATATGATAAGGAGATCTATGCCATTGTGTAATCCTACAAATAATGGAAACACTACATCTTGGGGAAAGTGACGGTCATCCACACTGACCACAGACCATTGGAATTCATCCAAACATAGAGAAAACTATGAAATGAGAAGCACAGAAAGTGGGCCACATATATTCAACAATTCCATTTGATAATCAAACAAAAAAGGGGAGCTCAAATACAACTATAGATTATCTAGTCCATACACCAATTACAGTACTCACAATAGTTATTAACCTATGCAGACATGAGACTGCCACTTGGGGTGCTCTATATGAATTAGATCCTACCTTTTTTGATACATATTTGGTGCTTAAAATATGTAAAAAAAAAATTTATTTCTATTTGTAAGATAATGTCCTCTATCATATGGGGCACATTTTTGTTCTAGCTACAGATTAGTAGAATATGATATGGGAAGCACATTTTAGTAGGACAGCTAGACACTTTGGTGTAGAAAAGGCATTAATAGTTCTTCAAAAACACTTTTATTAGCCCCAAATGTGAAAGGATGTGGAAAGGTATCTCAAATCTTGCACCCCATGTGTGATAGGCAAGCCAAAAAATAAGAAGTAAGGATTGTAAACACCATTTCTAGATCCAACCAAGCCTTGGGAATATGTCTCAATGGATTTTCTCTCATGTTTTCCCACTTCAAAAGATGGCAAGGACTATATTTTTGTTATAGTTAATCATTTTTCAAAAATGACTACCATGATTTATTATAAGAAAAAAATATCTACTGAATAAATTACTCAACTATATTTTAAACATGTATGGCTCCATTTTGGTCTCCCTAAGTCCATTGTCTTAGATCCAGATAATAGGTTCCTGAGCATCTTCTAGTCTACTCTATAGAAGATGATGGATACGAAGCTAATGAAGTCCACAACCTTCCATCCATAGACTGATGGTCAGATAGAGGTGGTGAACCTCTTGATTATTCACATGATTCAGATGTATCACTCCAAATATCCATGCACATGGGATGAGGGTCTTCTTTTCATACAACATGGATAGAATCAACCCCTGCACAACTCAACCAAAAAAAATACATTCCATGTATACTTTGGGTTCTAACCCATGCCACCAATTGATATAAATTTTCGATTCTCAACCATGGAATATCCACCTTATGGAAGATCTGAGCCAGCAAAGTCAACAAATTTCATTGAACAAATGGAAATCATCCAGTAGTAAGTTCGTGACATCTTAGAGAAGATGAATCAGAAGTATAAGCAACACCATGAAAAACATATGATTGCACACCATTTTGCTATGGGTGACAAGGTTTGGTTGTGGCTTTAGAAGGAATGAATTGTAGGTACACACAAAATAATTGGCCTCTATGATATGGTCCCTACACCATCACCACAAAATTTAGAGAAAATGCTTTTTAGTTGAACCTACCAGCTTACCTTGGTCTACAACCAATATTCAATGTAGAGCTCCTCAAACCATATCATCCACCTCTGTTAGACACTTCAATAATAGCATAACAATTAGACATTGATGAGATTGATTCCAAAGAGTTTTTATCCAATGGAGGAGGATTATATTTTGGACACCTAGATGAATACAAGAAGAGGATGCTCTATTCCGCTTTATCTAGTGGTCAAAAGGGGCTAGCTTAGCCACCAAGGTGAGTGACTCACAAAGAATCAAATCATGACATAACTACCACACTTGATGAATAACATTGATCTAATGGGGACAATTCATTCTCAAAGATGGAGGAATGATCCAAGCAATAATTCAGGTGATAATTCGGGTGATGGTTCCACCCTAATTGATGATGGAACTTCCAAGAGCCATAACTTTTGCACTGTAGTTCCAATTGACTCACCATTTGAATCATTGGAAAGATAATAAGGATGCCAAAATGGTGAGATGTCATGGATATATTATTGATGGATATTTACCTCCAAAAATCCAATTGAAGTTACCTAAATTTAAATTTTAATAGTGCAGTCTAAAAATAGTATGTTTCTAAAAATAGTAATTCTTCAAATTATGTATTGTTTTAAATCATGGAAGTCAAACCAGTTCATATCCCTCAGATTGGTGACCTTCCAAATCCTCCCCTACTTTAAAAATATGTATAAATGAATATGTAACCCAAAATGGAAATTAGACATCTCTTTCCAGAGATAAGCATATAGTTGTATTGTGATCTTGAGTAATAAAACATCTCTTCTCAGAGAATTCATTGTTAATATCTTATTTTTGTGTTCTTGAAACATTTTTCAACCAAAATTTTTAATTTTTGGATCAATAAAACTCTTTTTTGTCAATAACTAATTATATTTATTCTATATTTAGAGAGAAATCTTTGTATTCATATTCCTCTTCCTTAAATTGATTGAGAGACACTTGTTCTCCAAATGATATATATTCATTTAAGTTAATAGAAATTCCTTTATTTTGTTCTCCTAATGGCATAAAATATCTACCTCCCAAATATTAAATAATTTACTCATCATTTTGGAAAACATCAAAAGAAGGATCATTCTTCTGATTCTAGTCTATGAGTGTGGAATATTAGAGGGAAATTTTGATAGTTAAAATGGTGGTATTAGAGAAGAGGTTGGTGGAAGTTAAGTATTTATAGAGACTATAGATATAACTCATTTCAACTTCTTTGTAAGAGGTAAAATATTCAATATCTTAAGAAGTATCTATAATGATAGTGATTAGTTTAATGTCCAAAGGTGTGTACAATGATCCAAGATGTTTTGGGGGTTTTGGGACCCCTATAGAGTCTACCCTAACTTTCCCATCTTTTCTTAGTCATTTCCCCATATATTTCATATCCTAAATCATTTTATAATGGTAGGGGTATTTTTGATTATGAAATTCTAGGGCCTCATTTTCATGAACAAGCCATAAATCATTAGGGTATTCAAAGTATTGATATGATAATATACCTGCACTAGTGAAGGTTAAAGACATGAATTGTTAAATAATAAGTTTATCTTGCCTCATGGTTAGGGACCCATAACTACATAGGCATAATGGTGAATTTATGGAATAAATTCTTTTATATTTGTATTACCCACATCCCTTGGATGTGATATTAAAATGAGTCATGCCTAGGTATTTAGATGAAGTAGGTGATAGATTATTAGGGTGGATATAATTCATATCTTTATGAGTATAGGATGAACTATGAGTTCTTCAATAATATTAAATAGGATTAGAATGTTCCTTTTGATATCTAAGAAAGTGTTCTATTTCCCCTAAGATAGTAACCTCCATTAATAAATGAGGGAATTTTAAGCATTGGTCAATGGTAGCGGGGGTTGTTCTCCTTTCATGAATCTAACGTCATCCTAAAAGCAAAATATATGAGAGAACAACATCCATTACATGAATTAGAGTTTGGTGGACTACAGGACCCACATGTATAGGAAAATAAATAATACCTATAGATGACCTCTAATTATCATCATATTCTTTAATCATTATCAATGTAGGTTGTAACAAAGATTCAAAACCCAACTTCTTAGAAAAATCAATATTGCACAAATTTAGTGTTGATCCTCTATCTATAAGTACCCATGTGATCTTATGATTGGCAATGGATTTTTCAATTAATAATGGATAGTTATGGTGAGGGACTACGGGTGGTATATCCTAGGAATTTAAAGTATTTTTTTGGGAAGGAGAGAAATGACCCACCAAAGCTTAAAATTGACTTATGTCAATATCCCTATGGATGTTTAAATTATTTAGGACTTGATTGAATATCTACTATTATATCGATTACATCTTAATAAAATCTATGAGAGAGATTTGAGACGGATTCTTCTCAAGATACTAAATGATATCATATGGTTTGTTTAAATCACTTGAGACTTTATTATGGATAGTGAGTTTTTGAGATGTGGAAGTGGATGGGTATTTTAGAGGTGTTCCAAGAATGATGATCTTTCCATGCCATGTAGTAACTACATAGTTAGTTTTTACCTTGTTAATTTTGAGAATGGTAGATTGTGGATGTGTGGGCTCTTGGGGGATTTAGATTTTAATGGAATTAGTGTATAGGTATGGGATGGAGTGATATTTAGTCCTATTGGAAGTGGAGGCTTTACACTGAT
>JARHVA010005871.1:180000-207500 GCA_037957365.1 Torreya grandis | reverse complement strand
GAGTCGAATGAGATAATTTGAGCCCTAAATGTCATATTCCATAAGATGTATATTATAATTGATACTACCTAGAAAACTACTAAGGTTTTCAACCTAGATATGTATAAGAACATTTTAGACCATGTGACTGTTCTCTTTATATGTAAAGTTATTAGTGTTGATATACTACCTTTGGTTTATGCCTAAACTATAAACATAGATAAATATGAACCCTAAGATGGAATATTTGGTGCTACTCAATCTTAGTATTGTATTTATGGATTTTATCCTAATTCAAAATGCAAATTAAAACACCATGGTTGAAAACAAAAACATGATATACAATGAGTTCCTTTTAACTTAGGATCCAGTCAATCAACATCATGGATTTTTGAATAATTCTACACCCAACCAATAAACCCAAAACCAATCCATGATAATGATCAATACTAATACTAATAATACTATGCATGGTAATAATTTTTATTCCATAAAAATATAACTAGAATCGATCTATAGGGTGGTACAAAAATTAAACAATGAGTTTTTGAACATGCATAAATGCATGGGTAAAATGAGAGGACAAAATACCAATCAAAGCTTTGGATTTCATAGGTATAATAGACCTTTCAATAAAACCAATAATAATACAAAGTATTAACCACATAACAATGATTTTAGAAATTAAAATTATAGTAGTAAAACTTTTAAATTGGTAGAGAGTTTAAAACACTACACAACATGGTGAGCTCGACTACATTGCATTCTACATAGACATCAATATATTTTAAAATTAAATGGATAGGTAGGAAAGTTATACATATCCAATAGAACAATATTAATCTACTGATCCAAGATATTTTAACATAGCAATGGTCTTTTATACCTCCACTATCCCATTCCCAATGGAGGATGAGAATGAACTAGAGAATAATATAGATGAGAAATGTGAATTCCAATAGTTCTAAAGGAAAATTTACAATATGAGGAGAAACCAACTTGTTACTAATTCAAACCCTTTGAATAATAATGTTACTATAACTCCAAATTATTATAACAATGATAGTCCACATTCACCTAGGGGTTGAACTCCTATAGAGTACACAAATGCAAAGTAGGACTGGGTACAACATTTTTGAAGACATGAAGAGGATCAAGGCTAATATCACCCTACATGAATTATCTTATATTACTAAAATAAAGAGAATCATTTCTCAAATAATTGATAGGGATATCCTCTACTTCAAATAAATCTAAGGTTTCACATACAAAAGTGATGGTATTTAAAGATAAACTTGTAGTACCACCATTTTTATTAATTATCTAAATGTTCATAAAGAATATGCACAATTTTTTGGTTATCTTATATGCCTCAGCCAATGGGATTCAGATAGTTTTATGTAGTAAATCATGTTTGACTCCAAATAATTCAAATAAGGTGATCCTATAATTGAATAAATCTTTTATCCCATGTGTCAAAGAATTAACAAATGTGAACATTTAGTTAGCATCTGAACCACATGTGTAGTAAACCATAAAAATATTCATCATTGACATTCTAAGAACTTATAAATTGTTACTATGTTTTTATTAGTTTAAGACATTAAATGGATAGATGGACACTAAATTTACACACATATCGTTGTCATAGAAAGGAGAAGCCAATTAGATATGAGTAGATAGAGAACCAAAGATGAATTACCTAAATAATGATTAAAATGTCACTAAATATAAATCAAACTTCATTTCTTCACATATAGGATTCGATACATTCAAAAATAAGAAAGATATTCTTGAACAATAATTTTAAGGCCCATCTCAATTATGTAATATACATTTCAATGGAGGCAGATAAAAACAACATTTTGGTGTTGGCATAGCTCTAGACAATCCAAATGGCAAAAAATAACTTATTACATACTGGTTATAATTCCACTACACTAATAATAGATTAGAGTATGAATTTATTATCCTTAGCTTCCAATTTTAACTCAAGCACAATGTTAACAAATTTTAGATATTTGGTGAATTGAAATTAGTGGTCAATCAAATCAACAAGAATTACCAGTATAATCTCAATTATATAAATAATTAAAATCACTAAGATTTGTACGTTATTGAATATAATAAAACGTTTGAAATAGGGTTATCTCAAAAGACCAAATCCATACAATTTAATTGGTAGCAACTTCAAATACTAATTTAGCACCATTGTAGCTGTCATAGATGTAAAGGTTCTAAACGCAACTAGTTCCTTTCAAATCTATCCTATATAATGTGGAAACATTCTAAGTGTTTTTAAATGCCCAATAGATCATGCAATTTGTGAACAAATTTGGATCATTTGAGGCATAGATAATAGATGAGAAAGATATCAAACCCACGCATAATGAATAACTGAGAGAAGATGTCATTTCACAATTGAAGGAGAACCTCATCCCTCAAGGTATGGTTTCCTTAGAGTGAGATTTTAATCTAGGACCCCAAGAACAGATTCAAAAACTACCAAGGGAAACTAAATCAACTTTCATAAAATAAAACTTGGGCACTAAAAGTCACTCTCAACAAGTGAATATAGTCTTGAGATTCACCACAATTTAGAAACATAAGCTTAAAGACATACTCATAGAAAATAAATGTGTAATATCTTAGACATATGAAGACCTAAAATTATTTGACCCTAGAGTGATTACATAAACTATGCCACTATATCAAAATTATAATCTTTTCAAGCAGAGATAGAGCCTAGTTAGCCTAATTTTATATCCTCTCATTCAAAGAAAACTATATAATCTACTATTGACACTTGGATTTTCACTCTTGAGGAGATGTTCATCTCTCCTCATCCAATCAGTTAAATGGAATCATCTCTAATGCTATGGGTGATAATTTTGTTGAGATGAATCTCTAGATTAGTGGCTAGCTCCCACTTATGCACCTTTAAAAATCTATCTAATCTATCAAATATGTATAAAAAGGGTTTAAAAAACAACTAAGAAAATAAAATGGTCATGCACCAATGAATAATGTCATCCTAATTGACTGCAACCATTACTTAAAGACAAACAAGGTTTTTTTCACACAAGACTCCTAACTCAAGATTTATTAATAAATCAATGCTTCATATGCTAGATTCAAGAAGGTATATTATTATTAGAAAGGGTGTGAATGATTCCAAATAGAGATACAATCAAAAAACACTTCTATGATATCTCAACACTCAAGAAAGAATACTAGTAAAGAATCATAATAATCTCCATTCACAAAATTGGTAGACCATCAAGAGTATAATCTAGAAGAAAAGCAATCTTTCACCATACTAGAACAACAAGATTCATGTAATTACTCAATGTTATAACATGTGAGTGGAAAAAACACTTGTATATTTATTCAAGAGTTCTTTGAGTACAAATTTGGCCATAGTTTTCCCAATAACAAGTGAAGGCTATTGAAATGAGCTAAGAAAATGCACATATAGCCTTTGAGAGAGATGTCAAGAAAAGGGAGTTCAAGGGTCACTTAGACATGTGTCTGTAAGTGAAAAATAGTTACATTTGCATGTGGGAGAGAATTGGGTGAGATATGACATGCCACTAAAAAAATTAGTTACAATTGAATGAATCAGTTGCAATTGCACCAAATGCTCAAGATATTTTACCATCTATTACCTCCATGTTCACCTCCAAGTTCTCATCTTGTCCTTCTTTTAAACTCTAATGGATAGTTTGTTTAGTCTAAAATTAACATTTTGTGGGCTATCACTATTTCTTCATTCATTTGGGCATTTTACTAGGATCACTTTTCCCAAAGGAGTTCATTTAGGCTCTTTGCTTCAGTTATTTCCTTCAAATTTTCACTTGGTCCTTTATGCCTCAAACAATTTCCATGAACAAAATATATTAAGGAAATCATGTCTTTGGGAGCTCTATTTTCTTTGTATTAGAAAAAATGTCTAAAATAATTAGGTTGGTCTCTTTTCTAGTTTTTAAAAAGAATTCCTTGGACAATCTTTTTGAAATAATTCATTCCTTCAAAAATTTTGTTCAGCCCTTCAAAATGTTCCTTCAGGATTCTTGAAGTGAAGCTTTGGATTTGGAGTGACCCTTCGATAATTTGAAACAATACTATTAGCTTTTTAAAATGACCCCTTCGACTTCCCTCAAATGACCCTTCAGATATTTGAAAAGACCGCTTCAAAAAAATTTCAAGTGTCCCTATGCTTTTGGAAATGACCTTTTAAAAGGAAACCATACCCTTTTGATATTTTGAAATTTTCCCCTTTCCCGTGGAAATAATCTTTTGGAATTTTTGAAAACGTCCCTTCAAGAAAGTTGAAATATCCTTTGGTCTTTCTAAAAAGTACCTTTCAGCCTTCTTGCAAATGCCTTTCAGATAAATTGGAATGCCCTTTCAGAAAATTTGAAAGTGTCCACTTAGCCTGAAAAGGTCCTTCAAAAAATTTGTAAGTGTCCTTTGGAAAAGTTTCATGGCTAATTTTCCCAAAGAAATTAGACATTGTCTTTAAAAAATCTATTTCAGACAAATTGTTTGAAAGAATTCAGCACTTAGATGAATGAAAAGACTTAAAACAAATAACACTTATTAAAAAACCAAACCAAAATCTATGAAAGAATTAGAAATTTAATAAATTAACCAACCAAACTTGCTAATAGAATTATACTTCATCTATTTTTTGTGGGCTTTTTCAAAAAACACGTTTTCAAAAGAAAATGTACATACTAGACCTGACCAAAGATATAGACTTAGAAAACTAAGTTTTTAGATAAGGGTGCCCAATTTTTGCTTTAATAGCCAAAATTTGATCATTAAATTGGTGACTCATAGGGGTAGTATGCTTGATATATTGACTAGACTAGTAGCCTTATCCAACTCAGGTCTAATGGAGTTAATGGATTCTTGATGATGACTAATAAATATTATACCAAAATAAAACACAAGGAAAAACACCACATAAAAACATAAAGACAACACAAAACAAGATAAGGACAAACTCAAAAATGTGCATAAGAACTTAGGAAACACAAAAAAAATAGGAAACTATGTACAAAGGAAAAGGAGGACATCAATAATAATGCTTTAGATATATCCCATTGATTGGGATATGCAACTCCTCTCCATCCAAGTTTAAGAGTTAGAAAGCATTATGTTGTTTTCACTATGTGATCACATATGGGACACTCTAAAAATCATCAAACTTTATGTGTCTTTTATGCTTGGCCGTATCTTCATCCCATTTTAAGACAATGTCTCCTTTGAAACTCCTTGGTATAGATTTCTTGTCAAAATAACTATTTGTTTTATCTTAGTGAGTTTTCATGGTTTGCATATCTTAATATCATATCTCCTCAAACTCTATCAACTCACATAACCTAAATTCCATGCTCTCATTCTCTATCAATTCTAGCTACTAGGTGAGGTCTAAACCTGGTAAAAATAGTGAGATAGGAAGCCTAGCCTCCCTTATATACATAAGTGTGTATGGTGAGCTCCCAATTACTCTCTCTGGGGTGATCCTATTAGCCCAAAGGGTTGTCTTCAAGTTGGTGTACCAAGTCTTCTGATTTTGCTCCATATTACTCTTCATGATCTTGATAAAATTCTTATTTATGGACTCAGCTATTCCATTTCCTTGGGGATAGTAGTTGGAGGAGGTGCTAAGATAGATACCATGCTTAAAAACCCATTCACTTGTTCTTTCTCCTAGGAAGGCCAATCCATTATCTGAGAAGATTATTGAAGTAGATCCAAACTTAGTTACTATACATTCATAAAAGTCTAGGATTGAGATTTCATTCACCACCTTACAATCTACATCCTCCACCCATCTGGTAAAGTAGTTAGTGGAAGTCAACACCTATATGTGACAAGCACTACAAGGAGGATTGATTAGACCTATAAAGTCCAAACCCCATTACATGAAGGGTTGCTCAACCTAAATTGGACGAAGAGGCAAGGCATATATATATTGTTTTCCTTCAAAGATAGCACACTTTTGGCATTTCCTTACCCAAACATGAGTGTCACTAAATAAGCTAAGACAAAAGTATCCAACCCTCATTATCTTGGTAGCTTTGGTTCTAGGATCAAAGTGACCATGAACTAGTCCATTAAAAAATTCATACAACACTTTTTTAACCTGATCCAAATGAATACATCTCAATAACAAACCTAAAAAATCATTTCTAAATAATACTCCATCAATAAGTACATAATGAATGGATTGCATCCTAAAGTACCTTCTTTTGGCCATATCAATACCTTGTGGACACTGACTAATTTACATAAAATGAATCATGTCTTCTATCCAAATCCTCATGAATGAAGGTATAGATGATATAGGGTAATCATGGAGTGCCAAAATATCTTATTTTTTCACTTTTAGGTTTGAATCAGGATGCTCACATAGTCCTTTTCCCTTCACTATCTTGGTTATTTTTATCTCCACATCTTATTTCATCACCCTTGTGATCCATCCTTCACTTTTTTCATTAAAAACCTCTACTCAACAAAAATAAATTCACACTAAGATGAGGGACAAAAATGTGGATCTTTTTATTAGACAACATATGCCTAAACTTCTTTAAATTTATTATGACTAAATGTACTTGTTTCTCAACATATGTGTAGATTATCTCATATCCTTCCAAACCTTGACAGAAAAATGTAATAAGTTATTCCAAATTTTTTTCATTATCTTGAGTAAGCATGGTAGAGATTACCTCTTCATTACCAAAATTATAAAGGTTGAAGTCCTTGGAAAAGTTAGGATTTTCAAGGGTAGGAACTTGGGTAATGGCTCTGATCCCCTCAAAAAAAAAAGTTGTCCTTCCTATCCAAGTAATTATCTCATCTTTCCTTAGCATGGATTTCAAAGGCTTGACCAAGTTATAAAATTCAAGAATTAATATCCTTATGAAATTTATCTTTCCAAATAAACTTTTCAAACCCTTATTATGTTTAGGCAATCACAATGCTAAAATAACATTCACTCTCTCATGATCAATAGACAAAACTATCTTTGAAATAATGTGGCCTAAGAGTTTGAGTTCATGAACATAAAACACACACTTATTTGGTTTTAGAGATATATCAAACTATCTACACCTCTCAAAATTATATTGTAGGTGATTCATGTGATCTTTTGCTTCCTTGGAGAAAAATGTCACATCATCAAGATATACTAATACAATGTCAGTGATTAGTCCTTGGAAAGACATATACATTGCACATTAGAAATTAGCTATAGCATTTGAAAATACAAAAGTAATCTTCCTATAGGCATATTTTCCCCATTTCGTGGTGAAGGCTATCTTGTATTGTTCACTTTATTTCACCAAAATCTTATTGTACCTAGAATAACCATGTAGGAGAGAAAGCCTATCACTGCCTACCACCACTTGTAGAAATTGATCCATAGAAGGGAGAGGGTAATGATCTCTCAAAGATACCTTATTCAAATCCCTAAAGTTTTTACACAACCTAATTTCCCCATTCTTCTTTGTAATAGGGACTAAGTTGGCCAACCAAGAAGAATGCTTGAGAGGAAAGATGATTTTAGACTCAATCAACATAGTGAGTTCTTTCTTCATGAGTGGTTCAATCTTGTGATTGATTGGCCTTTATCTTTGCTTTATGGGTTTGGTATATTTATCTATATCTATGGTGTGTTGAGCCAATATTTGATTAAAACCCTTCAATTCACTATATTCCCATCCAAAAATACCACTAAACTCTTTGCATAGTTCAATGAAATCATGCTTCTCTTGACTAGTGCATACCTTTCCAAGTGAAACTAATTTATATTTGTAGATGTCTATCATTTCATAGTTATCATTCTTTTTTAACATGCTTAACTTCTCATTCTTGAGCTGGTCATCCTTATTTAATATGCCTTCAAGAGTCACTATGCCTTTGGGAATCTTATTAAACTTTAGTTGGATAATCTGCCCTCCATATTGTTGTTTTAGTTTAGACAAAATTTTATTAGAGAAATAAAACTATTCTTGTAGGAAGAGGGATATACATTCATCATCATCAAATATATACCAATTCATGACATTAACTTGTATAGGAGGTCTCACAATCACCTTTAGATGAGGTTCACTCTTGTCTTCTCTTATGCCTTTTGGAACATCAAATTGAGAACCAATAGATGCAAACTTATCAACAAGCTTATTATCCTCCCTTATAACATATCTAATATGGAACGACATGAAGTCTTCTACAAGGTCCCAAACTCTATGCTTATAGGACTTGACCAAGGATTTCTTGGTCAAATTCTACCATCTAACTTGATTCACAACAAGCTTGCTATCGCCAAACACTTGAAATTGCATGAAACCTCTTTTCCTTGCCCACTCAAGGCCATGAATGAGAGTCTCATATTATTATACATTAAAATTTAAAGATAACTAAAATATTAATGTTGAAAAACACCTTTTCTTTGAAGGTGAAACCAACATTGCTTCACCACCAACCCCAATCTTGCTTCTAGACCCATCAAAGAAGAGATACCACAAGCCATTCACATCTTCACTTAACTTCTTCAAATTAGGCATGAAATATTCCTTCTCATGCATATAATGTACATCAAGAATATATTCCTTAAAAAACTTATAAAGACCATGTTCATAGTTCTCATTTCCCCACTCATCTAATAACAAATCAAAAACTCCCTCAAGGGAAGATGATAGATATTGGTCAATATAAAGTTCCTCTTCATCAATGATAGAATAGTTAACATTTTCCACCTTATTGGAGTATGGTTACAAGTTATCTCTATGAATAGGTTATGATTCAATATTCAGTTTAATTCTATATTTTATTCTAAATACCATGTAGGACCAATTAGTTTCTAGTATCCACCTATCTTAGATGTAAAGTCCCTTGACAAACAAAGAGAAAAATAGGGAGGTAAATATAATACCACCAAAGCATGAGTAATTGAAAAAGTAGGAATATAATTAAGGATAAAATTCAAACCTTTCACTACCCCAAAATTTGTGGTTGGTGATCCATCCAATTACAAAACTCCTTTAATCATTGGCTCATACTTAAGCCCTAACTTATCTGTTATACATTTGGGCATAAATAATGTGCTCACTCTATTATATATGATGTAGTTATGAACCAATAAATAAAAAATAATTAGATATAGTTAAAAAGGAGAGTCTTCTCATATTTCTTCACTTGAACATCTGTGGATTGAGTTCCATTGACCAAAACCACATTGTCACTTCTAGATGGACCAGCTTATTTACCCAATCCATGTATTTCCTTTTGGATTATATATTTATACCATGGTAATTATATACAATCCCATGATGAGATGTTAATATTAATATTCATCATCTCATACACAACAGTAATGGAAGGATTACTTACCTTGGGGTTATCTTTTTGAACATTTGTACCTTATGATGTATCATGTGAAAGTAGAGTTGTAATAGTTGCGCTAAAGCTTGGAATATTTTGATTTTCTTGTGTTTTAGGATCTTAAATATTCCTACATCTCATCTGAGATGATGTAGGGGTCAAAAAATTTCCTTGAGTGGTTCCTTGAGTTTCTTTAATAGCCCTCATTTTAGACCTAGTATTAGAGGTAACACTAGTATTCTGATTGCTTATATTCCCCATGTAATTAATGGTAGGAAACTCACCCTCCAAATGATTAATGAGTTTGGAATTATAATAAACCTTTATGATGTAATTTATATGTTTGAATCACCTTGTGTAGTCTTCCCTTGATTTTGCATCTCATTGGCATAAACAACATGTTCTTGACCATGTTCAAAAGATGGATAACTAGGCTTCTCTTAGACCAAATTATTCTGAGTGGGGACAAGGGATTTGGTAGATGAAGGAACATTAGGATTATATATTTGATAAGGATTGACATGGGTGATTTGTCCTTGTCATTGTGTTTTTCCTTGACAAGGAGGTATGTTTGTTTGTCCAAACTAATTATAGGATTGATATGGAATATACCCTTGGGCTTGTTGCTTTTTGAGAGAAACTGATTCATTAATAACACTTTTGAGAAAAAAAATTAGTTCATTAATTTCATTTCTAGTGGAAATGGTATATTTTCATTGAAAAAGCAATGAGACTAAAGTGCGCAACACACCTTCACAAGAAGAATACAAATTAGGGAATAGTGGCATTGGAAGTCTAGGATCTATCTTTACTACTTGGAAAAGACAATTCTCAAAATTTATGGCTATTTTATATGTATAAAGAAATTTTTTTACACTATAGATTGAATCTCATGGTAATTTCACTATTCAATGCTTTCAAGCAGTATAAAAATGCATAGTTTATGGTTGGCTTCACGAGAATTGGGATTCTATCCCATATTTTTTGGAACCTAGTATTAAAATCATTTATAAATTCATGTTGTGGCCTCTTTATTTTGGTAAATTACTTAGCCATGGATAGGTGATCACAACTTTCCACAAACCTATTAGTCAATAGACTTTTTAAGTCATCCCATGAGTCAATAGAATTTACAGGCAGGGTCCCCTAAAAATCTAAAACTTTTCCCTTGAAAGACAAGGGCAAAAACCTAATGGCTAGATTTTATTGGATGATGTTGTGGATGTTACATAAGTCTAATACATTCCTAATGTGCTTAATTGTAGTAATAATACCATGTCCACTAAAAAATGGGACACTTTTGAGGGATGCTCTTGGAATTTGATCATATTGGGCAAGATTCAAGAGAGATGCCTCGGTGAAAGGTATAAAAGTTTGTCTTTAAGCCATTTTAGAATGACCACTATGGATGTTAGGAATGGAATGTAACACAAACTTGGAATATTTGAACATAAAACCTCTTTTATAAGGATGAGTGTTGACAAACATGAACCTTTTAGTGGAATATGGAGGTAATTCCACAAAGTCAAAGGGTACACCATTAGTAGTAGACCTAGCGGTCACCTTTGGCATAAAAATAGGATTTATCATCAACCAAAGAATTGAATTATTTAATGGGGTCACTAGGTACTTAATGTAGATGTTTCTTTTAACTTAAATAATGCCAAGACTAGCACCAATATTGAACAATATTCTTGGACTTATGAGTCCCACCGAGCATGGAAAAAACTATTGATGCTTATATTTATAGCCTTGAGGTGATGCTTAGCTCTCTTCATACAAGCACCTAAAATTGAATCATCTCTCTTACTGTGGGTGACAAATTCATTGAGATGAATCTCTAGATTAGGGGCTACTCCCCTTGATTCACCTTTAAAGTTCTTTCTAGTATATCAATTATGTATGGAAGTGGTTAAGGAAAACAAATAAGAAAACAAAATAGTGATGCACCAATGAATAATGTGTCCTTAATTGACTATAACCACTACTTAAAGACAAATAAGGTGTTTCTCACACAAGACTCACAACTCAGGATTTATTACTACATCAATGATTCATATGTTAGATTCAAGAAACTATATGATTCTTAGAAATGGTGTGAATCATTCCAAAGAGAGATACAATCACAAACCACTTCTATGATATCTCATCACTTATGAAAGAATACTAGCAAAGACCTACAACAATCTCCTTTTTGCAAGTTGGTAGATCATCAAGACTAAAAGATAGAGAAATGGCAATATTTCACTAGACTAGACCAAAAATATTCAATTCATTACTTAATCCTATAGCATGTGAGTGGAAACAACACATGTATATTTCTTCTAGAGTTTTTTTAATACAAATATTGACAGAGTTTTCCCAATAACCAATAGAGGCTATTGAAATGAGCCTAAAGAATGTATATATATAGCCTTTGAGAGAGAGGTCAATAAAAGGGAGTTAAAGGGTCACTTGGACATGTGTCCATATGTGAAAATTAGTTATGATTGCATGTGAGAGAGAAGTGGGTGAGCCATTCCATGTCACCAAAAGAATCAATTACAATTGAATGAATTAGTTGTAATTGCACCAAATACTCAAGACATTTTGCCATTAATACCTCTATGTTAACCTTTAGGTTCCTAACGAGCCTTAATTTTAAACTTGAATGGCTAGTTTCCATAGTCTGAAATTGACATTTTGTGGGTCATAACTCCTTTATTCATTCAAACATTTTCCCATGGACACTTTTCTTGAAGGAATTCATTCAGGCTCTTTGCATTAATTCTTTTCCTTTCGATTTTCTCTTGGTCCTTTATGCCTTAAATAATTTCCATAGACAAAATATTTGAAGGAAATCATGTCTTCAGAAGCTCTATTTTCTTTGTATCAAATAAAAAGTATGAAAGAATTAGATTGGCCTCTTTTCAAGTTTTCAAAATAATTACTTGGACAATCTTTCTAAAATAATTCATTCCTTTAGAATTTATGTTTGGCCATTCAAAATGTTCCTTCGAGCTTCTTGAAGTGTACCTCTAGCTTTGGAATGACCCTTTTGTAATTTGAAAAAGTACTATCAACGTTTTAAAATGACCCTTTGCCAATTTGAAAAGACCCCTTCAAAAAGTTGAAAGTGTCGTTCAGCTTTTGGAAATGACCTTCTAAAAGGAAAAAATACCATTCATATTTTTTATAATGGTCTCCCTTCCTATAGAAATAATCTTCTAGAAATTTTGAAAACGTCCCTTTAGAAAAGTTGAAATGCCCTTTCTACTTTCTAAAAAGTACCTTTTGGTTTTTTTGCAAATGCTTTTTAGAAAAACTGGAATGTCCTTTGAGAAAATTTGAAAGTGTCAACTTAGCCTAAAAATATCCTTCAAAAAATTTTCAAGTGTCCTTTGGAAAAGTTACATGGACAATTTTCTCGAAGGAATTAGACTTTGTCTTTGGAAAATCTATCTCAGACAAATTGTCTTAAATAATTCACCACTTAGATGAATGAAAAGAGAAAAAATAAATATCAGTTAGTAAAAAACCAAACCAAAATCTTTGAAATAATTAATCACTTAGCAAAATACCTAACCAAACTCTTTAAAATAATTAGACTTTATCTATTTATTCCAGGCTTTGATAAGAACACTTATTTTGAAGAAAATCTACTTACTGAACCTGACCAAAGATAATGACTTAGGTGACTAAGTTTTTAGATAGGGGTGCCCAATTTTGGCCTGAAGGGCCAAAAATTGGTCAATATCTTAAGGAAGCCAAAATTGTCTTCCTAATTAGGCAATCTCTATGGGTAGACAATTTTCTATCAATTAGGAAAAATAACATAGAAATTAGACTATATATTGATTTAAAAAAGTTAAATAGAGCATTGAGGATAGAAAAATACCCTAGCCTTCATAAGATGAGGTAGTTCAAATGGTGAGTGCATAAGAGATGATGTCCTTATTTCGATGGATTATCTGATTATAATCATGTAATTTTAGATGTATAGGATCATATGAATACTACCTTAATAAAACACTAGGGGAAATTTTCATTTAAGAGGATTTCATTTATTTTAATTAATGTAAGAGAAAATTTCTATAGATGATGGACTTTGATTTGTAAGGGATAATTAGAAAGTGCATCGTCATATATATGGATGACCTCACTATGTTATCCAAAGATAGAGCTAATCACAAGACTATCTCTAAAAGGTTATAGATAGGTGTAGTAATTACAAGGTATCACTCAACTGAAAGAAGAAAATCTTTAGAATTACTAAAGGCAAGTTGTTTGGAAACCTCATCAGCAAATATAGGATCTCCATTGATCCATATTGATTTGACACCATATCTGATATGACACCTCCTAACAATAAGAAGTAAATGAATTCCTTATTGAGAAAGATAAACTTTATGAGAAAATTCATTTTTTGATTTGAAAAAATTATAAAAACATTAAATATTATACTAAATAAATATTCTAAGATAGAATGGATGACATAAGGCTAGATAGTTTTCTAAGAAATCAAGACCGCCCAATTTTGATTAGTCCAAAGATTAAGAAATATTTATATTTATTTTTTAGCTAAATAATGTATTATTGTTATTTGTTAAAATAAAATTATCACAGTAATGAACATCCTATTACCTTCATGAGCACTAATTTAATGGATGCATAGTTGAAATACTGTATATGATAGATAAATGTCTTTATACCTTGAATATATACCCAATCCAATTCCATCTCAAAGGAAATTGGTAGACTATCTTATACTCTTACACCAATATTATGATATATATATATATATATATATATATATATATATATATATATATGTGTGTGTGTGTGTGTGTGTGTGTGTGTGTGTGTGATAAATCATACTTTGGGTATCATTATTGATGAGCAATACTAATATGATAGACTTAATATTTCTAAAATTAAGCATTGCATAGGATAAATTGGTCATGAGACCCATTTTTGAGAATCTTATATGATGAACATTTGATAGATTCAAAGAGGACATTGAAGGTGTTGTTTACTAAACCAGTGATGAAATATTCTAACTAGTCAACTTTTAAAGAAGCCAAATTGTAGGAACTAAGGCACACATGATGAGGTTAGAGTTGCATTACATGTGAATTTTAAATTATTGGAAAAGTTTCTATATTTATTGAAAAGAGATCTACTTAATTTTGAGATCATAGATATTGACTTAAAGGAAAGCCATTCACTTTACACATGAATGGAAGCAACCAATTAAGCCACTTTATATGTACGGGCCATGCCTACAACACCTTAGATTCATCATCTACATAAGTACAAATTAATGCATACTAAAATTGAGCATGCCTTTATGCCACTTCTAGTGACTATAACCACAACTACATTTGTGAATACCTTTGGTGTAATTACAATTCACATAAGTTATAACTCTAGTTTCATTTACATAGACTATGTCATACTTTTCTTATGTTAGTAATGCTATATTAGTACTTTATAAATATACAAATATATTTTTAGCTTCCTATTATTATTGAACCATTAGTTCCTAATCCATTTAGCAATTATATATATTATATTTTAGATAAATAATTCTATTTTGAGTAATCTTTAATGTACATGCATACTATGCATGAGGTTAGCATACAATAATATTTTTAAATATGTATTTTTAATACTTTACTTGAGAGACGAGGCCTTCTGTGTTCCAATATATTTATACTTGTATCCTCCTATTTCAAATGGAGGAAAATTTTAGCTATTAAGATTAATAATAAATTCATAGAAATTCTTCAATTAGTTCTTGACAAACAAAATCTAATTCTAATCCAAACTTGTTGATTGTGTAAGAAGTTATTTTATTTTAATTTATTAATATTTTTTATGCATTTATTATCTATTTATTATATAGTTATTCATATTGAGCTATTGCTAACATGAATGTTTTGCATATTAATCATAATACACATTTTATATGTGTTATTGCAGTCTTACAAATGCAATAACATTTTATTTTATGTAATTTAGTTTTCTATATTTTAGTTGTCTTTGACTCTTAACTATGTTTGATTGTTGGTGTGACATAGTATCCTATAATATACATTGATATTTGAATCCTTGTCCAACATCTAGTTTATGTGATTGTCTAGAAAATTATCATCTAGTGTGGTCCACAAGATTCCTTTTTTATCCTACCTTTCCCTCTTTTTCGAGTTTATTTTGGTCCTACCCACATTAATATAGATCTATTATCAAACCACCCATGTCAAGTAGATTGAAATTAATGCATAGATGACCCATCTAAGGTAAATAAAATAATTTGATTTCTGGTATTACAGGTTTAGGTTGTTTATAAAATTGAATACTTATCAAATCATATATTAGAGTGAATTTTATTCATAGATCATGAAATGATAAAGGCTACGTCATAAAGGTTTCTGGTGTGTTTATAAAACCCACATTAGTAATGACATTATTTTATTATTCATTATAGTTTGATGATTCATTTCATCCATTACTTGTATATTATATTCTTAATTTATTGTTGTACATAAAATCCACATCATGCTTATGTATTTCAATGATATATCTACCTAACACATGTAAATTTGATACTATATTTAAATATTATGATGTAATATATTCAAAGGTTTAAATTTTTCTTACATGATTACATATTTTAAATATTATGTAACTCTTATTTTAAGCTAAGCAAATTTAAATAAAAATTTCTCATCTAAAAATGGTGTCATCACAACCATCATGTCTTGAGAAGACATGTCCTTGTGAGTAAAATTTGAGATTTATGGCACTACATAGTTTTTCGAATTACATTAAGATTAATAAATTTCATATTATGGGGTAATGACATACCAATAAAATCACTCATCTAATTATAAATGGAAAATTTTAAAAATTTACAGGGCTTTATCATTTTATATTTCAAATGGAATTCAATATCCATTTAGTGTAGTAAAGGGGCATGGTACTCATTTACATTCAGAGATATTATACATAAATTTTACATTTATCAAAATTTAAAAGTTCCAAGGTTTCAAAGTTTCAAATATATTTTAGATCCCTTTGGAATAGTGTGATTGTCCTTTATGTTGTATGTGGGACACGTTTTAGATTTCAGTGACACTAAACATTTATGGTCTACCTTTTTACATATAGTGAGCCAAATTTGGTTGTTCCACCCATTAAATTACTATATAGAGTAATTCATATAATAATACAATACTTGGATCATAAAATATTTCAAACTAAAGAGCATTCAAATGTTTTTAAATTGATACTTGATAACTCCCAAGTCTCCAAAATTTAAAATGTTCTCCGAATGGCTCAAAAATGGGGCCAACATTTATCATCTTTAAAATTACATGAAAATTAGATTGCATACTCTCTCATGTATATAGTTTAAGTTATTTCTTTGTAAATTTAAAAATACCAAATTTCAAAATCAAATTTCAAATATGGATAATAACTACTTTGAATAATATTGATATAAGTTTCACAAATATATCTTTCATGATCAAGCTTCACATGAAAATACAAAGTGTGTATGCACGCTTAAGATAGCATGCAATTTAATCTATGAATTCCTATTTTTAACATTACTAAAAGAAATTGGGGGGAAATGTAAAGACTCAAATTTAACCATTAATTGCTTGACAATGTTTATTATTGACATTCTTATCTTACTTAATATATTTACCATTTTTCTATCTCACAATCTATATAAGTGTAACAAGCCCATTGTCTTAGACATAGAAATATATGTCTTCAGATAAATGCCCAAAGATCTAGGTCAACCTCCAAGGTGTGAATCTCACCTTCATGCATAAATTGTATCATGTGAAATGTGGCTAATGTGATAACCTACATGGCAGTAGTCTAAGGATGGCCAAGAATCATGTTGCATGAAAGATCAAGGTCTAACATATAGAACTCTATTTTGACTATCTCAATGCCAAACTTGACCTGGGGCTTCTGATTCCCTACTACTATAACTATGTTATTAGTGAAACCTACACAATTATGGCAAGAATCAAAAAGATTCATTTGACTGATCTTGAGTTCTTTGATCACCTATGAAAAAATACAAAGACATAATAAAAATACAAGGTGTGATAATATCAATAAGAATTACACATCACATCTCACTGATCTCTAATATCATGAGAGTACACATTATAATGAGAATATATAAAGTAATCACATTAACTCAATTACAACTAAAATAAATCTACAACCACCATTTTAAAAGTATAATAACAAGTAATTAAATCTCTTCATGAAAATATTCAATAATAATTTCAATAAAATATAATGTACATATAAGATACATGGCTCACCCATAACATAGTTCATAAACACAAATATTTGTGGCAATCTCAAATGTCATCTTGATAACTAGTATTGTTGTGGGGAGGGAGAGCATAGTTCCATTGATTTTACACATGAGATAAGAAATAATGATCCCATACACTAATTCCATTAGGAAATGGTCCTCCCTTCATAGATGAGTAGATAGTGACAGTGTAGGAATCCATAGAAATAAACAAGTACATGTGTGTTATATATTTTTTAATGTAAACATGCAGTGTATGACGGAAGACCTTTCTATTATAGGATATCACACAAACATGTAAATCATAGTAATTAAATTATAATGTCTCACTAAAAATACTTTGTCCTATATTTTTAAAAATATTAAATAATAACGATCTATATTAATCAAATTAATAGAAACCACTTGATCAAACTACCTTCATCTATCATTGTGGTACTAGTAAGCTAGTGAATTCCATCTCAATTATTACTCTATATTATCAATTTAGATTGGTTAAATATAATTCAATCATAATATTTAGTTAATTTACATCCTACTAAAAAATACATCATATAACATGTTAAACATATAAGTAACCCAATCATACATTTATTCCATCAAACATATGAATGAATCTTACCTTATTTTATATCCCATAATAGAAATAGTGATTACATTTTATATCATCCAAGTAAACACATATTTAACTACAAATTTTCACTATCAAAATTAGTTTCAAAAAATACTACAGCCTATGATAACCCATATAACAATAGTCTAGTATTTAAAGACATAAATACTAATTTTTTAACAAAGAGTCATATAAAGTATTCCTAAATACATGGAGACATAAAATTTTATTCGTATAACTTGGTATAATGAAGCAAGTCACAATTACCATAGAACACAATAACATATTAACATAACATGCATCAAAATATCAAGGTTATATTCATGCATACACAAAATTCCTTGTCACAAAACATATTATTCATATTAATAACCAACATATATACATTAAGTCAATCATACATACGTGAGAGTCTAGACATAGTAGATCTGCTATATACCATCTAAGTATTACATATTCTCTAAATTACTCTATGATATCCCATACTACCATAGCTCACCACTACATAAATACACATAATAAAACTTATATTTTCAATAATTAATGATGCACATTCTGAACAAAAACCAACAAGTACATGATTATACCACTCAAGTATAATCTAAGCTAAAATTTCATACTAGTATTCTAAGTAACATATCTATAAGCTCGGATCATGATGCATCATTTATATGCTATATATAACCAAACACTCTCATAGTCATGTATTGAACACAAGTACTCAGTATATAGCTAACAACCAATCAATCATTTGTTACGAAGTAGAGAAGTCCAAAATCATTATGTTCTTTCATTCTAAGAATTCATTTTGTTTCTAAGAGACTATTTTCAATAAGGTTAGAGTTTCTAATTCTTAAGAAACTCAATGACTTAATCAAGTCATTTATTAAAATATAGGTATAATACCTATATACAAGCACTTGTACATCATAATATGGACCACGTGGAAGTACTTTAATGTTATGCAAAAACTAATCCACAATTCAATATACTTTTTAATTGAGATATTTATAAAGTCATTTATAACTCCAATTGAGGATCTCAATCACATAGCTTATCCATGAAGACATATACAAGGATATGAATATGTTAGGTTAGAAGCCTAAAATTTCATTGACTCACTTTCTCAACTCTAAGTTCCTATGATAAATTCATATATGTTGTATTCTCTCAACACTTAAAGATTTTCTAGAAATCAATACTGCCTAAAAATATAGATATGTTCAACAATATACAAATAATTATGGTTCAAAGGTGTTAATTGTCATAAAGTATAAGTTACACATTTAATAATATGACTTTTATTAATAACTCATCTCAAATCACTATATAAAGATCCTTAATGTTTATAAAAGTACAACACATGAGACCTATAATTTAATTTATTAAAACATGGCCTAATTTGTCTTATTATGGATATATATGCTATCATAGCTAACTGCTTTTTCCTTCTAACCATACTTTATCCATCATATTCCCACTTATTAAATTGATATAGAGGTATTCATTTATATTTACCAATAATCCCTTTTGAATAAACTAATGTAATCTATATCTCAAGGTGTGCCAATTTAATAACAATAAATCCATATTATTATCTCATTTCACTAGTAAAGTATAATTGAATCCATTTATCATAGTCTATGTATTTTATTTTATTTTACCCTACTTACACATTCTGACCTCACATAAAAATAATATTTTACACACACACACACACACACACACACACACACACACACACACACACACACAGAGAGAGACAGACATACATACATACATACATAAACCCAACGTATATATAATAAATCAACAATTCACTAACAACTAAGCATGATAAATTTATAAAATATTAGCCCTCTGTAATTCACTAAGAATTATTCTTATCCATAAATTGACCTATATAAAATTATTATGAGTTGCAACTATTTGTAAATTAGCTGGTCTAAAATTGTTATGAACTTAGTTACCATTTATAGGATTAAAAAAAAAACTACTATTTATATCAAGTACTTGATGCCTCTATTGGTAAAGGAACCAATATGCATATGACATCAATAAATGTTAGCATTGGAAATATATAATAGTAGGTAATATGATACCACATAGGTGTTAACATCAAATTTAAATCATTATTTATGTTTAGGGAGAATTCGTAATACATGTATCCAAGAAGCAAGAATCAATCTCAAATTATTTACATGGAACAAAAAGAAGTAATATTACTAGATTAAGCTTGGTTTTGGGAAAATTTGTAGCAAGGACAGTATATTGGTGATCCCAATGTTCCAAAGATTGCACCTAGGTGGAGAATCACTTTCTATTTGAAATCAAAAAAAATTCCTATAATATCTCATTGCCCTCAAACTACCGTAACTAGCACTACTAATCATTACGTTTGATTAGGTCTCCTTCCATGAGCCTACACTCTATTGATGGTGATGTGCTTTATTGATGGGATTGTGTTACAATGAAATACTAGTAAAGAATTTCTTGGAATAAAATGTAATTAAGGATTTATTTTTATAAAGATTAATGTCTTTTAGATGTGATTTTTATCATGCCTCTGGCACTTTTGGCACTTATTTTGATACCACACCTGTAAGAGCAAGATTTTTTATCATGGTAAAAACTTCACCATATTCCCATGTATTTATGGCATTAGAAAATAATATTTCAGTCAAGGAAACTTTTTATATATATCTAGACACCAATGCAGTTATCCAGACCAAGTCATGGAAAGAAATCGAAGAAAATATTTTAATTACATTGATAGCCTTTTTTTTAGATTTTATGTTAATTAATTTAAATAAGTTCACATATCCAAAACATGGAAACAAGATAATTCTGAGGGAAAATGATTGTTATTGGCTACACCCATTTCATTATGGGAAATGTCATAAAAAGAAACCCAATAATTCTTGGTGGTGAAGTTAGGGAAGGTAGGATAATCACATACTTGATCAATCTTTTGGGTAATATGAACGTATATAGTTCCTTATGTCCAAATTTAAAAGTTATGTTAATTTAATGTTTGGAATACCATGACCCATTTATATAAGTTTATTTTCTATTATAGATCAAGTATTAATTAAAACACTCTCAGACTTTTGAAAAACATATAGACATTAAGAGAATAAAATCATCTAAAATTATTCACATAAATGTATTCTAAAATTAAATACATCACCTACCCAAGAAATTAATAAGTTGATCCTCTGCTTCACTTCCATTATTTTCCTCTATGTCTCATTATGCAATCCCACTCTTTTGTACCTTCTTTTGGTTATGTTCCTCTTACTTTATATAATTTTGTTTCCATTCCATATCATGTAAAAGATAATGGCTTTTTATATTTTTAAATCTAGATTTATTCTTCTTCTTCTTATTTGTTTTTTTATATATAATATTTATTCCTTTTTATATTTTTATGTTTTTGCTTAACATGATCTTTTCCTAAATATATTCTTAATTATTTTTGCTTTACTCACCTTAAAAGATTTTACACATTTAAATGTTTTAATCATTTAATAATAAATAATTATTTGGTATAAATAATTCACAATAATTTTTTAATAATAATTATCCCATTAACTTGTCAATGTTTTTGACCTTCTATGTCCTATTACAAATTGTTATGTCAAATGCTAATATTTTGGCTATGGTTAGGATAACTGGATATTATTACTATGACAGGTTGGTTAGACTACATACAACAACACTAACACAATGAACTCAATGACACATATTAACATATAATAAAATTCACAATGCAAAACACACACGTATGAGATTATACCATTTAAACATAAATAATTGCTAATATAAATACATAAATAGTCATTTCAATGTAGTAACATAAGGAAGATGAAAATACTAACCATTCAGTTTATGCATCTAACATGAATTACATATGTTGTGTTTCCATGGTTTGCAATAATTTATCTATCATTATCTAAAATATATATCTATGTGACCCTCTCTAATGATATTCTCCCTCTATCACACTCTGAAGGATGTGTTATCCTATATCAACCTCATAATAAAGTAGGTAGTTAGACCGTAACAGACATGATATACATACATCATAAACTATAGTTGAAATGACAAATTAACATGATCACAAAGTAAAAATTTAGTTATAGTTAGCTCATATAAGGGTGATCATGTAATCTAAGTAATATCCTTCTATCACATATCAACATATATCTCATAGCTTAGTTAAAAATAGCCAAATCTAATTTGTCAACTACAAATTTCTATGGATAATCTAGTATATTTTGCAAGCAAAGAATTTGGATGTAATAATGAGAGACTTAAATATCTTTAAAATAATGAAAATATCATACAAACATTTATATTTATCTTATAGAATCCTATGAACCATATTTTAAATAGATTTTTTTTTACAAGTTTGTAGTAGGTTGGACCGGGCCAATCCTTGTCCCCAACACTCTATTGGTTACTTTTTTAAATTGAGACATTTTATAATGGATATCATGTGTATTATATAATTTAATTTATTAAAAATATTATCCTAATATCATGTATTTGACTTGAACACATCTAGCAATTTGATTTCAAATTAGTACACACATATGAAAAGATTAATTTTTATTCCAATTTCAATTATGATAAATTTTAACAACCTTGATCAAAGTGTAGATATATTTTATTATAGGTTAAGGGAATCCATTTTTAATAATTTCAATCTATGTTATATCTATATTTATACATTTTCATATACATAAAATACACACTTACCCTAGGAGGGAGAACTACAATGACTTGAGGTTCAATTGGGCTATGTAAGAAACATCCACATTAAGTAAGGTTTTTTGATGGTATCTCAAACATTCTCTTAAAAATATTCCCCTTTTTTCATTTAATATCTATCTTATTTTATGTGTTTAGGAGCATGGGTTTGTAATTTTTAGGTCTTCCATATGGTATATCGACATATATAATTAAGAAAAACCCTATAGACAGTCACAAAAATCCAAATTGACAAATCAATAACATAGCTAACTAGTTCATGAACATAATTATCATACAAGAAGAAAATGTCACCATATCCTCATTTTTTTGACTTATCCCATTAAATTTTTAATTATTTCATTTGGTCACAACATAGTACCAATGTCTTCTCACGTAGTTTTCAATCACAATATACCTATGCATTAATAATCTATCTATTTTATAAAGGTTTGAATATATATATGATTATTTAGTATTTTTAGTTAATTTAAAGTTCTTTTAAATTCTATGGTATATTGTATTTCACTATTATAAGTGCATATTCCTACATTTCCATTTTAATAGTTTATATCTATTCATTTGAACTCATTGATTTGAAGATAGACTAAACATGAAGAAGGATAATTCATGTCAAAATGTAAGGACATCGATACTAATGATCATTCATATTATATCCCATACTCCAATAAAAAATTTCAACAGAAGAAGGGAGTCTTGAGTCCTAAATAAATATCCAATAGAGGCTCTCCTTATGTGACTCTAATAGAAAACTAGAGAAGCAAATAGCTTTCAAGGTGGGATAGCCTTTCAAAAAAATAGGTCTCAAATTTAACATATATGAATCAATACATTGAACACCCATGTCTAAGAGTTGACAAAAATTATTAAAAAATTAGGAAATATAAGAGTGTATGTTGAAATAAGATGACCAAAAGTTAAATAAGAATGAGTAGATAAGCATTTATAGATGTAAATAATGTCAAAAAATATTATATTATATGTTAGTTGATCCAAATCAATGATCAAACTTCATAAGTTAGTGTTATATGCATGACATGAGATGACATCTCACAATTCATGTAGGTTTTTCATTATTTTGAAGTCGCCTTACATCAATATAAAGTTACACATCATTCAGCCTTCTCTTATGTATATTAAAAAATAACTTAAACTTGTGGAAAGGATAACAAATATATTATACATGTAAATCATGTTAGTAATATTTTTTTACTACATAAATTTAGACTTCAATTCTCAATTGTCCTTCCACTTACAATGTTTGAAACCATCTTGGCTAAATTTTTAAAAATGTTCATAGTAAATACTCATATACTTTTGTATATATTTCCATAATTGGATTCATAGTAATGATATCTAAGTAATGTCATACTTATAATACATATTTTTAAGAGATACCTCATACCTAGTTTTAGTAACATTAATCAAACAATTTACCAATGGATTAGGAATGGGGATAATTGTGGCTACTTGGTTGAAATTTATTGAAGTAGTATCCATTGATTTCTCCAAATTTTCATTTTAAATACATATTTCTTACCATAGAGTAATTTTCTAGAATTCAACATGCACATAATGTATTAAATTTTTGAATCCCTTCATAAAGATTAAGGATTCTTATTATACTAATAACAACACCACTTCTATGGGATTTTAGGTTGATCAATCGTACAGTTGGAGAACATGTATCAAGAGTAAATTAATATGTAAGTACATTAGCCATAATTACAAACTTTCATATTAATGAATAAAAAATATTTGATTATATTAAATGGAGAGGGATTTTAAACACTTGAAATTAAAAAACATTAACTTATTCTATATTGATAAATGTTTCCCACACAATTGAAATTCAATACTTTCAATGGCTACTAGTCCATGCCTTAGTATGTGAATTTTATTAATGATTATAATGCCCATTTTTTAAAAGAGTTTAAAGTAGGATATTGTAACATATTAAATAGATAATGAAATAAAGTGATCTTGTTTAACGTTAATCAGAGTAAACAGAGTTGGAATGAACATGACAAAGTAATCCAATTTTTAAAAAACTATCCAATCTCCATCAATTTTTTAATATTTGTAGTGATGTTTTTTAATCCCAAGGGTATCACCAAATTCAGAAACACAATGTATTTTATAAATTTTATGTTGTAATTAACATATAATTTTAAAAATATATTGAAAAAGAATATATAGTGGAAACATGACAAGAAATATGGTGAAGTTATTCCTCACAATAATGAAAATCTGGTAGGGAATGCAACATCATCCAGTTTTATACAATCTCAAATATTTAATATAAAATGTACTAAAAAAAATAAAATTCTCACTAAATAACGGAAATACTAGAGCCAACACTAATTTAGTGATAACAAGAATCACTAATCATTATATAAAACATACATGTAAATTATGAAGGAAATTTTATTTGTAAAAATAATTGTTGTGTAATGAATATAATAAGAAATAAAATTTCTAAATATACTGAATTGAAGATCTTATATTGTGCATTTGAAACCCCCAAAAAAAAATTACATTTGTTACTAGTTTAAAATGTTAACATTGAAAAAGCGTATTTAATATAGAAATAGTAAAGTTTCATTTGAAAGTATAATTTTATGACTAAAGTTTAAATTTATGAGTATCATCCAAATTGGATACATAACCAAGGAATTTTTATTTTAATAATTTTCCATGGTAAACTATTATTTTATATATGTTACAAAATATTCTTATTATGTCTTATGGTTAAATTATGACAAGAGTGAACTAATTGATTGAATTGATGATTTTACATAGATTAATTAATTAAGGCATTATATACATATTTTGTTTAATTTTATAATCATATGTTAGGTATGAATTAATGAACAAATAAATATCACACATGGGTGATGACAAGTAGTGGATATTGTCTAAAACCAAGGGAATATCCCCATGTAATAAAAATGAGTTTGGTCGTTATGGTTATTGTTGTTGTTATTATAGAATTAGTATTGGAAAAATTAAGGAGACAAAGAAGTGGTCATGTTATTTGGTGTGAATAAAAAATATAATATTATATTTTTAAAATTCAAGTGATTTAAAGGACTAGAAGACAATTGCTACTAAACATATAAAATTGATGTCAAATAATTTTTAAAAACTATCTCCTAAAATAAATACAATAGTTTATAAAAAATTGATCCAATCATAAACAAGCAAATGAAATATTATAAAATAATATCTTACAAAATATTTTAACATTTTCGGGCACTAAATTTTATAATTATTAGAATAATATGTCAATTCAACCTCCTTTATTGGCTACAACAAAATAATTATTTGATTTAAGTGAAATATATAGTACATAATAATAAAAGTAATCAATCAAGCTAACAAGTTTTTTTCAAAATGGGTAAAAGATAAATAAACAAGGGGTGTATAATGGTTACTCCTTGTATTTATTAGTTTAATTATATTAAAAATACTAATGGTAACTATGTTATAGTAGTCAAATCAAACACAATATATAATACATTAAACAATTTTTGTTTATATGTTTGAATTATAATTTTATAGTACTAATATTTTTGTGTGCTTAGGGAAATACATATATTTTATTCTACCCTTTCATCCTTGAGTGATATATATTTCACTTTTTGATCAAGAGGTGCTTTTATACCACCAACATTTATTATCAAGTGTATAATATAACATTTAGATTATTTTCAAGTTTAATTTAAAATGTTAGAGTTTATAACTTTTAAAATGGCATTGTTCAAATAAATAAAATGTATTTAAGAATAAAATAAAATAAAATAATGGGTGATAAAAAAAAATCTATATTTGCACACATACATGTCTATACTAATGGTGTAGATTATTTTCAAATCTTTAAAATAAAAATTTAAATTATTATACATAAACTATTATTTGTAAAAAATTTCTATTTATTATTTTTATGTAGTTTAATTAATAATTTTTTGTGAGATAACTCTCAAGAGTTCAATTTATAAATCTCAATTTTTAAAATGAAATATTCCATAGTAGAACTAAGAACATTTTTCTTAAATTTTGGCATATCAACTTTAAAGTTTCTACAATAATAATAAAATTAAATACTTTTGATTTGTTAAAGCACATAACTTAATTAAATTAGAGGAAAATATAGTACATCCCTTAATAGGGACTAATAATAACAAAATCCAAATTTTAAAATAAACATAAAATAAACGACAATGAGATTTCAATATTATATGTAGAATATGAATGTAGATATATAATAAAGATGAAATAATTATATATAACATTACAATATAACTGTGTGGAAACAAAATCACACATAACAGAATGAAAATCTTTCTTTATTATGCAAACAATGAATTTATATTTAGAATAATATAAAATCAATATTGGCTTCAT
>JARHVA010005871.1:160000-175000 GCA_037957365.1 Torreya grandis | reverse complement strand
TTGTCTTCCTGTTATAATCCTTCCCACTATACTAAATAATTGTCATAACTTCTTTGCCTTATGTTTACTATATTCTTATCCATAACCTACACTATCTTTTCTTTCTTATTCTTTGGCACCAATTGCATCCAATATACTTATTCGTATTCAACATATTTTCCATGTAAATAATATAAATCTAAAACATTAAATATTAGATAGATATCAATATTTTGTGGTAAACTCAACTCATATGCATTGTCATTGATTTTATTCACAATTTTGCATGTTCCAAATTTCCTATATTTCGACTTGTTATATGTGTCTTTTAAAAATCACTAAGTAAACCATCATTAAATACTTGTATTTTCAACTTATATTTCATATTTTACTTAAGTAAACCATCATTAAATACCCTTAATAAAATACTTATGGCCTTGTTTTGACATTGGCTACATCTTTTTAATTTTCATTACTTTTTCACATTTTTTTTCTTACTTTTGCTTTTAACTATTGTATATGTTCTAAAAATGCTTCTGCATCATCACTAACTCATTCTCTAGTTGGAAATTGTACCAATTATAAAATTCATTGAATTTATACAATAAATAATATGAAATGTTGATTTCCATATTGATATGTTCACTAATACATTATATATATACTCACCTTACGGTAAATCTATGTCCTATATCTTGGGCTTTTCTCCAACTATACATCTCAACAAATTTCACAAGTTTTTGTACAACTTCTATTTTCCCATCTATTTGGGGATGGTATGAAATATTAGATTATAGGTTAGTCCCTATCTACCTTCATAAAGTAACTAGAATGTGAGGTAGAAATTCTATTTCCAAATTTTGTATAATGGTGTTTTGAACACCATGAAATCTAAAAATATTCGTAAAATATTTTTATACAACTCTCATGGAATTATTGATTTTATTACATGAAATAAAATGAACCATCTTAGAAAACATATCTATGAGAAAAAAATTTGAATCATACCTCTATGTGTGTTTCTTAATACCAACATAAAATCCATACTTAAATTTGTTCATGGTCCTCTCGGAACTAGTAAAGGCATGTACATCTCTATATTATATCTTGTCACATCTCTCTTCATCCTTGGAACAACATAATTCTCATCCACCAAAGTTATTATCTTTAGTTTACTAAAATGTCTAGAAAAACCAACACTATGTAATTATCTTATTATATTGTCTCTTAGAGACTCAATTAGAATACATAATTGTTTCACTTTGCAAGGATAACCATACTTCATAATATACTCTTCATACACATTACTTATATCAACTGTTAATATATTCCTACATTGATAAACTAATTGCCAAAATATAGATCTGTATTATATACACGTTTAATAAATTCAAATCCAAATATTTCACTCACCATAGTAGTTATCAAACTCAATCACATGCTCAAAGCATCAAATAACTTATTTTATTTTCTTTAATTTTTCCTCAACATAAAAGTATAACCTTACAAAAAATACACCCACATTGCAAGTTTACTATTTAGCGTCTTTTGAGTGTTCACATACATCAAAGCCTCATGGCTAGTAAATAGGATAAACACATTGGGCATCAGCTAATGACTCCAATATCTTAATGATTTTAAAATTAACATAAAATTTAACATCATACTAGAATAATTTGTTCTTTTTTCATTTAAGTTCTCACTAAAATATTCTATTGGCTTCCCTTCATGACTCAATATAGAACCAATTCCCACAAATAAAGCATCAAAATCAACCTCAAACACTTTAATAAAATATAGTAATACTAAAATAGGATATTCTATAATTTTATTCTTCAACAACTCAAAGCTTTATGTTGTTTCCCTTGTCCATGCAAATTATTTTCCTCTTATAAAATTTTTTATTGGTGAAACAAGAGTACTAAAATTCCTAATAATCTTTTTGTTAAAATATGTTAAAAAATGGAAAATTTGTACCTCTTTGACTCTCTTTGGGATAGGACACTCAATAATTTCATTTATTTTTTTCTCATCCATTATTACACCATTTGCTAAAACTATAAATCCCAAAATTACTAAACTAATATACATAAACTATCACTTTTTTAAATTCTCATAGAGATTATATTTGATTAACAATTTTAATAACATTCTCTAATTTTTATGTATTATTTTTTAGTCTTACTAAATATTAAAATATCATAAAAATAAACCACCACAAACATACCATTGTATTCTTATATCATTGTGTTCTTCATCCTCATAAATGTGTTAGGTGTATTAGATTACCTGAATGACATCAACATCCACTAATATAAGCAATCTCTAGTCTTGAATGTTTTTTCCACTCATCTCCTTCACAAACTCAGATTTGATACTAACCACTTCTTAGATCAATATTAGTAATATACTTTACTCCTATAAGAACATCCATTAAATCATCTAAATGAGGTATGGAAAACATGTACTTTATTATAATTTTACTAATTTATATACTATATACACACATCCTCCACCTTCAATATTTATTTGTATTTAACAATGTTGGTGTTTTATAAGGACTCGTGATCTCCCTCACTACACCCTTCCTCACTAATTTAATAACTTGATTAATCAATTATGCATGTTCTGTTAGAATCATCTTATAAGTTGTTTCAATGGTTAGAGTTGATCTTGAATTCAAATCAATATGATGATGAATATCTCTCTTTGGTATTAAATTATCTGGTAACTCATGAGGTAAAAAATATGCATTTTATTTCAACATTATTGTAGCTTCTTCTATTACATGTACCATTCATGTATCATATTTATTCACTACTAATGCATAGCAAAAATATGTCATCTTCACAACTTTTATAAATGATTTTGTAGTAGGCATACATTTAGTCTAACCTTGTTCTTTAAGAGGTAAAATAAATAACTTCATACGACCTTTTTAGAAACTATACATGCTCATTTTTCCACCATGAACTACCTTTTGATCAAACTTTTATGGCCTGATAAATAATACATGACATGCATAAATTGGTATATAATCAAAACATATTTCATCTTTGTAATTCTTACCTATAGAAGATATTATTAAACACTTTTTATCTACTATATCTTACTTCCCTTTCATAACCCATGAAATCTAAATAAAATTAGGTTGCTTTTCACACTGCTTGTGGGGGTGTTTGATGGTCCTATTCTAACTTTGAATAATGAAAGAAATATGTCTTAAAATACTTGATCACTCTTTTCCTGAAAAGGAAAAGATGTAACTATTTAATCAAATAAATACATTCTTTTGCTTTAAAGTAAAATCACACTCCTATTTACGCTTGTGTGGAAAGTAAAATCACACTCCTAATCTTAAAAAGGAAATTTGCTTCACATATTTGCTGTAAAAGAAAACACACATTGCTTAGAAAGTAAATGGGTTTTGAATAAGGAAATGGCTTTTGAACTATGAATTTGGTTTGATGTTCTATGAATGAATGCAAAACTTAGAAATATTTTGATTAGTTATAACAAAGAGTTAATATAACATAATATAAATACCATACACAGTTCCTAGTTCAAAGGAGAGTGGGCCCTTGATCCTCTCTAACTCAGGAACAAAGATTAATTAATGTTAGAAATTGAAGTGATTATTCATAAAACTAAAATGACTACAATCTGTCTAAAACTTGTAATATGCTTGTACGTATCTTTCGTCTATTCTTCCTTCTATACCAAAAGTCTTACATTTTATAATAATATAATCTACTCAAAATAGGATGGAAAGAGATACAATTCCTTGGTTGATCTAGTCATCTAAAAATAGGAGATTAGATTTCTAAGAGATCTAATTATTATGATGAAATAGATATACTATCCTATAATAGTGTCAAGATCTAGATATATAGAATTTTATCAAAAGAAAATCCTACAAAACAACATGCAAGTATTTTCCTCATTTGAATCCATTTGGAATGTTTCTCTGTCATCTTATTTGGCCACCAGCTTCCTCATTTATAGCTTTGTCTTTATATAATCCATGAAATTGACCCTATAGAGTTAGTAGGAATAAGCCTATAGAGTCTATAGAAATAAGATTGTAAAGTCTATAGAGATAAGCCTATGGAGTATATATAAATAAGCATGTGGAGTCTATAGAAACATTCTATGTGAGTTCATAGATCTGCTAGATGGAGATCAAAATTAAAATTTCACTATACATCACCTGTGTCTTTTTCTTGAACATTCTTCACAATAAAAATTACTAAAACATGTTATGTATTAGGAATTAATGACAAAGTAAAGCTTTAGTCTTTGGTTCAATATAAACAAGACAAATATATACTTTCCATGTAATAGCTATCTAAAAATATATGATTTGCATATAATAATATCCTTAAAGAGATGAATTGAGGGAAATAACATGTCAATAATGAGCCATATTCTAAGTTCATCATCTCCCCCAAGATTTACCTTTTGTAAGTGCCATTTCAAACATTCATTTGCATTCATAACTCTTGCATCTACTTTCCAAACTCTAAATCAAATCATAGTCATCAGATTCATCTTTTATATGCTTGTCTAAATTAATTTTAAACCCCTAATGTTATTGAATTATTTGTTTCCATGTATTGAATTACTCCTCTGATTGTGGATCCCAACTCTGGCATCTTGGAATAGGTATGATCAACAAAGGGGGTATATATATTATGAAATCCATTTATTTTCTCCTACAAAGTTTATTACCTCTATTAAGATTTCCAAAATTGAGGTAGATCTCCTCATACTCCATCTTAAGTCATTTGGAGACATGACCTCTCATCTTATAAGAGGCACTGAAAATTAGTTCCATCTTTTCACACCTGCAGTCAACACTGAATCAAAATTCTATCTTGAAAACAAGTCAAAAGAAATAACACAATCATATAAAGCTTGTAAATAATGGGTTTTAAATTCATCACTTAAACAAGCATAGTTAAAATTTTGTCTGATCAATCTAGGGATAGAAAAGGCTAGTCTGATACACAGTCTTGTAGTCTTAGCATGATTTATATACTCCTCAAATCAACTTTTCCATGCTAGTTGATTTTTGAATGTAGAATGCAATTCCCTCAATTTAATTTCTCCTACATGAATGTTTATAAATAAATTATTGTGCTCATGGTCTCTTATGATCAAATCATGCAAATAAATCTCATAAAGAAAATCCTACTGATCAGGTTGAACACTATATAAAATTCCCAAAAATTTTGTTGGCTATAAAATCTTGTAAGGAAGATGACAAGAGATCCTTATAATCTTCCATCTATAAAATTATTTGAATAAAAATAAACTATATGCAGGATAAGGATTCCTACATGCCAAAATTTATTCCCCTAATTTGCATGCATCCTGCAAAATTTCTTCTAAATCTTGGACCTTAGCTTCTTATTCTTTCTTTTCATTTTCCATTATTTTGTTTGAAGAAGTTGTAACTTTGTTTTTATATTTGAGTATGGAATTTTCTTCTTCAATTTGATTTAGCACTTTCAAGGTAAGAATACATGGACAACTTGTTTGACAACTTCGGTCAAAAAATACATTAAGAGAAGGTGCAACATTAGAAGGTGCTTTGGAAGAGTTTACCAAACTCTACAATATCCTATTCTCCTTCTTTAGATTTTATACAAATATCCAGAGGTCTATTTATTCACTTTCATTTTTATTTATTATTTCTTCTAATCTATGAACTTCTACTACATGATTGGAAGATGTTGTGTCCAATTTTTATACCAACAATGAGTTGAGATGATCTTTATCCTAAAATTGATTGATCAAGTTAGAAATGTTAGTTGTTTGTTATTGGTCTAGACCTTGAGCTTGAGAAAGCTTCAAGGTTAACTGTAGAATAGGATGATTTAGATTAGATGAATATTTTTTTTCATTTGTGCATATAGTTTATCCTTTATTCATTGTAGTTTCACCTGAAACATGTGGTTGTTCTACCAAAATTTATTATTCTATCATGATTGGCTCTTCTCCTAGAATTGGCTCTTTAATTATGATTGGAGAGTTCCTTTTTAAAGGAGGTTTTTTAACATCAACAGTTGTAGGGATACATTGATGTATGGGGTAATGAGATACCTTTTTAAAAACATCTAGAATGTCTATTGCCTTTTGTTCATCTTCATCTATGAAAATTAACCTTCTCCTTATTTTGGTCGCTCTCTGAGCTACACTTAGTTGTCTTTCCTTTCCAACCATGAAACCCTCAATCTTCTCAAGTTTTGTAGGAACCTTTCATTTCAATTTTATTCTTCCTGACAAGCGAATTGGTTACATTATATATTCCTATGTTTTTTGTGGGGTCCTTGAAACTACAGGGATTTGAGACATTGTGATTCTTCTTCTTGAAGAAGAAGGGATTTCTTTTGAGAGTACAGTCTATGATTTTTTCTTTGGAATTATTTTCTCAACGGATGCAGTAGATGGAGATGAATGTTCCTATGGTAAATTTGAGGTTTATTGTGTAGGTATATTTGGAATTTATTGTGTTACACTATTCTTAAATTCCTCCTAGACCTCTTGTCCTTGCTGAAGAAAGTTATGTTGGATAATTAGGTGAATAAGGCCATGGTGCCTAAGAGAAGCATTAGGATTTGTAGTCATAATTTGTAGGGAACCATATAAGAAGGATGATAGGTTAATCTTGTAATGAGGTTTTTGCCTCCCATACTTAAGGTGTATTATTATTTTCATGGCTTCTCCTCCTAAAAGATTATTTTGTCCCTCACAAATGATATACTTCAGTACCCACATGGATACATATTTCCAAGGTTTAGGAAGTGAATTTCTATGAATTCCTTTTGATTTTCATTTGGAATATATTAGAATTGAAGTCCCAGTATTCTCATTACCATTAAACTAAATAATTAAATCACTAAATGGAATTCTACCTATCACTCTCATTCCCTCTTCTAGAACTTGTATGATTTGACTTATAATTTGAGTTAAAATAGGAATAGAATAAAAATTCCTTTAACAACTAAAAACTCAGGGGTGAGATTAGTGATGACTTCTCTTACCACTATTTTGTGGAAACCCTAGAACTTTTCAATGAAATGTAGCTAGCCATTTTATCTAAACACTACCATAGAAGCCTTGTATTTGTGAAACTTTGCTGCATTCTTCGGCTTTGATCTCATTTTTTATCCCATTTCTACTCAGATTTATAGACACTCTATTTCTTTAACTTAGATTAGGATTTAGACTATCTTCCATTGAAATCTGTAGGCAAATATTATTAAGGATTGATAGAAATTAAATGTTTCACGTGAAATTCCATACCTTCATGAGTCCATAGTTTGATATGATTACTTTATATGATTCAGTGCCACGCGTTTCTATGGAGTGTGTCAGCCATTTTGTCAAATTATTATAAATTAGATGAAATGATGATGTATAAATTTGATAGTGATAGTGATTTATCATTTCATTTAGAACACCTTTATGATGTCCTATAATTATAATTATTGATGATACAATTGATTGTACCAAAGATGCACACTTATCCATACACCTTTAGCATCTTGTTTGCATGCTTATCCATTATGGTATGTGTCATGTCATTCCATTTAAGAAGTCTCATGTTTGGGTCATCTCCATAGCATAATAATTAATTAAATAAAAGATAATAAGTTAACTAAACATAAATAAATATAATATGTCTCACTTACTTTTGACCTTAGATTTATCCTTTGCTCACAATTTATCCTACACAAATAAGTTTGCATGGATTAGTCAACAGCTATTGAAAGAACAAATTTTATTGCATGGAGAAGACTGATCATAGTAACATGATGAGATTGTATTTAATTTTTTGTTATATGTTCTATGTTTGCCCTTTGTCCAACCATTGCTAGTTTTCTAGCCAAAACCCTTTTTGGAATGTAGAGCCAGCCAACAAGCTGGTTTTTTGGACATGCATTGTCAATAGTGTCCCTGGAAAGATTTTCACTATTTATTTATTTTTGTATGCATACAAGATCATGAAGTAGCAGGTTCTTTAGAAGAAGCAGAGTCCTCTAGAAAGGCTACTTGATATTTTACCTTTTGAATAAATTATTCTTTATTGAGAAGTTTATGATAAAGCTTCAATCTATGTCCATTGACTAAAAAAAATCTTATATTATCATCAATAGGTATTAGCTTAACAGAGCCATTTTCAAAGACCTCCTCAATTTGATAAGGTCCCAACCACCTCATTTGTAGTTTTCCTTTAAACTATTGAAATTTTTAATAAAAAAATAGTGCCCAATCTCCTTCTTAAAACTTATGTTTCTTGATTTGTGAATCATTCCAAAATTTTCTTTGGTGTTGTACCAATTCAATTCTTTGTAGTGCTTCCATCCTCATCTCATCAAGTTGATTAAGCTATAAGAGTATTTCATCTAATTCAATCCCTACTTTTACTACTATTTTTGAAGTTTGTAATTCAAATTCAATAGACAATAAGGGTTTATTACCATAAACTAATTTATAAGGTGAAAATATAATTAGCTTCTAAGTAGTATTATAGGCCCAAAAAGCTTATGGTACGTTATTTTCCCAATCCTTTATACTAGAATTAACAACCTTGGTTAAAATGGCTTCCAGTTCTCTATTAGTGACTTCAAATTGTCCATTATCATATGAATGGTATGGAGATGTTTTTCTATGTTGAGTTTGATATACTTGCATAAAGTGATTTATCATGTTTGACATGAAATTTGGTCCTTGATCTAAGACTATCTCCCTTAGAGCACCAAATCTTTGCATGATTTTGAAATATAATAAATCAACTAGCATCTCTTCTTTCTCATGAGTTAATACTTCTATCTCTGCCCATTTCATCATATAGTCTGTACATACTAGGCGATATTATTTTCCCCTAGAAGGAGGATCCATATGACCTATAAAATCAATTCCCATTTCTGAAATGGTTCTAAAAGAAATTGAGGATGAGGGTGCAAAGGCATCTTTATTGAAAGAATAGGTTATCCAATTATTTGACAAACATCACAGTGTCTAACATATCCTTTTACTTGCTAATGAATGTGATGCCAATAGTATCTTACTCTTAGGATTTTGTGTATAGTTCTTTGAGCTGAGTAATTACCTCCTCCTGGTTCATCATGACAAGCTCAGATGATATCATAAGTTTTAATATTTGTCACACACCTATGAAACACATGGTCAAGTCCAAGTTTGAATAACATTTCATTAATCTATTTAAAAGAAGAATTTTATTTCATTAAATGTTTCTTTTATTTTTGTGAAAATTGTAGCAAAAGCTTCCCTAAAGTGAGGTATTGGCTATATCTGTAAACCACAAAATTTTTGATGAAATAAGAAATAGTTGTTCATCTAGAAAGTCATCTTCCACTGGTTCTTCTTCACCTATAGTGTTCATTCTTAACAAAAAATAAGCAACCAGACTTCTCTGGTTTATCTATAATAGTAACATCAAATTATTGTAAGAGCATCAACCATCTAATAATCCTACCTCCCACAATTGGTTTGTTGGTAAGATATCTAATAGTTGAATAGTCTGTATAGACAAATACCTTGTAGCCTATTATGTAGTATCTAAATTTATTAATTGCATAGACTACAACTAGAAATTTTCTCTTAGTTTTGGTGTAGTTACTTTCAACAGGTGTCATGTTTTTGTTAATATAATGTATAACATACATGTTATCCTCTTTATCTTTTTGTATAAAGACTACTCCTATTATTGTATTGGAAGCATTTGTGCATATATGGAATGGATAAATCTAATCTAGTCCTCTCAATAATAAAGTAGTAATGCATTTAACTTTGATGGTCTCAAAGGCCTACTAGCAACTATCACTCTATTCGAATATACTATCTTTTGTAAGCAAGGCAAACATAGGGGCAGCTATTTGGCTAAAATTATCTATGAAGCCTTTTTAGTAACCAATATGTCCTAGAATACTCTAAATTTTAGTTTGTGTTTGTGGGATGGGTAGGTTGGAGATTATTTCAATCTTCTTTGGATCTACTTGAATGCCTTTTGTAGAAATATGGTGTCCCAACAATATTCTTTCTTCCATCATCAATAAACATTTCTCATGGCTCAAAGATAATTGATGTTCTTCACATTTGATCAATACTCTTTCCATGTTGGTAAGAGCTTCTTCATAAGTTCCACCATGAACAATGAAATCATCCATAAATAATTCAACACAACCATTTGTAAGGTCAAAGAATATTGCCAGAACTACTCTTTGGAAGGTTGCTAGAGCATTACAAAGTCCAAATGAGAGTACTCAATATGCAAAATTTAACCAAGGTTAGGTAAATATAGTTTTATATTGATCTTTAGCTGCTACCATTATCTGATTATACCCACTAAAGTCATCTAGGAAATAAAAATATCTTTTTCCTACCAAGTTGTCAAGAACTTGATCAATGAAAGGTTGAAGAAAATAATATCTTAGTGTTGCTTTGTTCAATTGTCTATAATCAACACATACCCTTAATTTTCCACTTTTATTTGGCATAATTACTAGGGATGAAAACCAATGGGTATCTGAGATAGGATAAATAAACCCAACTTCTAGCAATTTTTGGATATTTATTTTGACTATCTCATTTAATGTTGGGATTATTCTTCTTCGTGGTTGTCTGACCGGTTTGATAGATTCCATGTAAATGTGATGATTTTATATGTTAGGGTCAATTCCATTCATGTCGATATAATACTAGGAAAAATATTCGGTTTGTCTTTCTATTATTTCAAAGAGTTGGTCTTCCTCTTCATTTGTTAAACAACTATTGAGGTTCAAAAATTTTGTAGGTAATACCATGATTGGTTTTGTGCTTGGATAATTAGATTCTATTTTCTTTAATTCACTAATAAATGAGTTTAAAGGACATGGATGATGAATTAACTTATGAAACATTGTTATATTATCAATAAACTCTTCTCCAAGTCGAATCAGTCTTGCTGAAGAATAATGACATGCTGAAATGAGTTTGTTATTGTTCTACTAATTTCCACAAATTTTATTGAATCAATCAATGATCATATAATAAGGAAATAATAGAAGAAGTAGAAGTGGAGGTTTCATAATATTTTGTCTAATCTAAGAATCCTAAACTGAGGTAGTTCATAGTTTCTAGACTGGTGGAGTCCATAGACTTTGGGCTGGTAAAGTCCATAACTTTTAAACTGGCAAAGTCTGTAGATTCTAGGTATATATCTCCATTCAATTCTTCAAAGTTTATTTAAATATGATCATAGGTAGGGAGGAAATGTTATTTTATGTGTTGTTTGATTCATCCACCCAAAGTTCTTGTATGTGATCTGGTGATAGTTTTGTAGGAAGATACAAAGAGATGCATTTGGATTTTAATGCATTAGAAATGGTTATGTCTCCTAACCTACAATCAATTAATAATTATATAGTAACTAACCATGGTCTACCTAGGTTATGGGATATCCTATATTTTTTCTTTTTTTTATGTTGCAAGACGATGAACTCTACTGGATACTCCGAAGACTCTATTAATACTTCAACATTTTCTGTAGTCCCTTCTAGTTTAGTTTCAAATTGGTCTAGCATTTGAAGAATGGTAGTTATGGGTTGCATTCTCATTAGAGATAATGTATGGAGTGTATCAATTGTCATAAAATTAATTAATGCTTCCAAATCTCCCAAGATGCTAGGAATTTCTTTACCTCTGATTGTGACTATGATCATTGTGCTTCTTGGATCTGCATATTTTGGAACTAGTAGTTTTCTTGATAATAAATCAACAACTTTTCCATCAACATGAATGGTTGCTAGATATGTTTCTCTCCTTCTAGGTATATCGATACAAAGGTGTTTGATGATCGTATTCAATTCAGGTATATCCCTAATAGCTTGTGGTAGAGGTACCTCAATATTGATCTTTTGCAACTCATGGACCAAGTTTGATTCTAGTTTAATATTAATTTATTTTAATCTTTAAGGAAAAGGACCTATTTGTGTAGTAATGTTTTATTTCATTGCTTCAGGGATTATTTTGATTTAAGATTATTTAGTGTTTGATTGAGATGATTATTATTTTTTTCATTAGGTATCTCAGAAATGAGAACTAGAGGTTTTTGTATTGTTTTCCCTGATCTTAAATGTATGTCTGAATAATCAATAACTCCAACATTCATTGTCTCTTCTAGTTCATTAACGTAAACAGGTGTTGGTTATTTATTTTTTAGATTTTTAATTGATTTTGTAGGCATTGAGGGTTGATTGATTTGTCCTTGTTGATGAATAACTAGGGGTGTCATTATAGTTTGATGTTGAAGTGGTCTTCTTGGTTGGATGAATTTTTGATGTGGGTTCCACTATAAATTCCATTGTTGATATTGTTGTCACATCCATTGCTATTGTGGTACCCATTATTACTATGGCTATGGTCATGGAACCATCCATGGGGGTGTCAACATCCAATCTTATCCTACCCATGAATTTTGGATTGATGGAATTTGGGGTTGATTCCAAAAAGGTGAAGGAACTGAAATAATTCATGGTACCGTCCATGGATTAACTTGGTTTCTTCCATTAAATTATCCTTAATCCTAATTTTGTGTGGAAAATTTTTGTCTCTAGATATAATTTACTTCTTTAGTGGACTAGACTTGTGTTTTCATTTAATTTTTTAAAATAAGTAGAAGGGTGCAATGTTTTGTATCATGACATGTTGCATCACATATCCCACATGATGAAACATTGGTTTTATCTAGGGGCAGTCTATAAGGGCATGTTTCTGTCTACACTTACGATAGTAGATTGCTGAGGGTTTTGTTGCATTTGCCTTAGCTTGAAAGCCATCCAAAGTAATATTTAGTGTAACTAGAATATACAACTTTAGATTGGCAAATTCTTCCATTAGCTTACCCACTTCATTAGATTTCCCAAACCTTCCTCTCCTAATTTTGGGTTTTGTTCAAGAGTCGTTAGTACAAAGATCAGAAATCAAATCAAAGTCCAAATTATTTATATCTCCACCTCCCATAAGATTTAAGGCATCTCTAGTATCTTCATCCAACCCTTTTAAGAAAACAAATTTCTAAACTTCTTCAGTGAGTGGATAATTGCTTCTTTTATGAGTGAACATCAATCTATCCAAATAATCCTCTCAAGATACATCCTCATTCTATTTGATTTTAAAGAAATCCTCTTTATTTTCTCACACCTTGTAGTAATATTGATTCTTATTTAATAATTGTATCTCCATGTCATCCCAGGTTTTAATAGAATCACCAGCTAAACACATGAACCATCTCATAGCTATATCTTTAAGTGTAGAGGGAAATAGTTTGAATTTTTAACTATCTATGGTGTAATCATAGGTTTGACATAGCACCTTAAACTCAAATAGGAATTGATCAGGATCTTTTTTAGACCTTCACTAAAAATTTGGTAGATGAGCTGGTGAAATATTTTTCATGGGGGTTTGATAATTAGGATCTGTAACAATAGGAAAGGAAAAAGTCATTCTTGGTTTTGAAAGTTGTTTATTGTGTAGATTTTGTTGGATAGCCATATTTTCTTCTTTTGATGATGTTTCAAAGTTGGGATGATCTACCCACTAAATATTTGTGGTATCAGTTATGGGTTGTTCAAAGTTTTCAAAATTTTCTTCAGCTATGGATTTTTGAAATGTTTCTTAAAGTCCATGGAAATTTATAAATAATGTCTTCCTATAAGAGATTGACCATGAGGAATTTGTCTTATGGGGCTTTCTTGTGGCAATGGCCTAGTTTCTATCCAAGTTTCTAAACATTATTGCAAATAGGTTTCAGTCATAACTTTTGGCTCACTACTCAGAGATGTTGAAGGAGTTATAACTTGTGTTCTTGGTGGGAATTTTGGGATGAATCATCCTTTAGAGTCTCTAGAATGGTACATCAATTTATTGAATTTTTGTTTATTTTAGGATTTTATGGTTTTTATAATTTTTTCCATTTTTCAGTCTAGACCAATATTTATTACCTTACTAACACCTTGTTCCCTAGCAACAATGCTAAAAATGATGAGTGTCATTCAAATCTTCATTAAATCAATATTCAATTGATGTCTTATCAACTAGGGCTAGTGTCCAAAGATGTCTATAATAAGGCGTAGGATGGTAGATCTATAAGTTTGCTTGTGGGGGTGTTTGATGGTATATTATAACTATGAATAATGAAATAAATGTGTCTTAAACTACTTGATTCACTCTTCTACTGAAAATAAAAAGATGTAACTATTTAATGAAATAAATACACTCTTTTACTTTAAAGTAAAATAGCACTCTTATTTATTCTTGTGTGGAAAGTAAAATCACACTCCTAATCTTAAAATGGAAATTTGCTTCACACATTGTTGTAAAAGAAAACACACTTTGCTTAGAAAGGAAATGACTTTGGAATAAGGAAATGATTTTTGAACTATGAATTTGGTTTGATGTTTTATGAATGAATGCAAACCTTAGAAACATTTTGATTAGTTATAACAAAGAGTTAATATAACATACTATAAATACTGTACACAGTGCCTAGTTCAAAAGAGAGTGGGCCCTTGATCCTCTTAGACTTGGGAACAAAGATTACTTAATGCTAGAAATTGAAGTTATTATTCATAAAATTGAAATAATTACAATCTATCTTGAACATATAATATGCTTGTATGTATATTTCATTTATTCTTCCTTCTATATTAAAAGTCTTACATTTTATACTAATATAATCTACTCAAAATAGGATGCAAAGAGATAGGATTCCTTGGTCGATTGACTCATCCAAAAATACGAGATTGGATTTGCAAGAGATCTAATTATTCTAATGAAATAGATATATTATCCTATAATAGTTCTAAGATCCAAATATATACAACTTTATCAAAATCAAATCCTAAAAAATAGTAGGTGGGTATTTTCCTCATTTTATTCTAGCTAGAATGATTCTCTCTCATCTTATCTAGCTGCTAACTTCCCCATTTGTAGCTTTATAATTACAAAATC
>JARHVA010005871.1:135000-150000 GCA_037957365.1 Torreya grandis | reverse complement strand
ACTCCCATCTTTTTCTTATAAAAATATAATTCTTAAATTACATTACGATGGAGGGTGATGTCTGATTCAAATTTCCCCGGGATTTTTAAGTTATTTTCAACCTTTTTTTAGACAAATCATCTCGAGGTACTAGGCTAGTCAACCTCAATCCACTCGAGTTACATAGAAAAAAGGAGATAATTTTTTGAAGGTATAATATTATGAATATAATTAAACTTTGTGAGTATTTTTTAAATTGGGAAAAAACCCAAGGGATTTTTATTTTAATAGTTTACCATGGTAAGTGATTAATTTTTTTTACCTTGTATTTTTATTCTCTCTTTGGGTTAAATTATGAAAATAATGATTATTATGGCAACTGAGTGATTACATTAAATATCATGTATAGATTAGTTTATAGAAACATTTTACACATGTTTTATTAACTTATTTTTTATTTAAATATATGTTAGCTATTAATTAATGTAAAAATAAAAATGTAACTGCGAAAATGACTAGTCATGGATATTGGCACAAGCCCAATGAGTTTCTCCATGTGATAATATATTTTACTATTATTTTGGATATTATTTTTAATATGATGTTAGTATTATTATGGTTATTATTAAAAAAAATATTATTATAATAATCATATTAAAGAGGAAAATAAATGGTTGTGTCATTTGGAATAAATAGAAAATTAGAACAATACATTTTTTAAATTCATGTGATATCAGGGACAAGAAGACAACCAATGCTAAATAGAAAAAATAATGTCAGCTTATATTTTGAAAATATATTGTTTAATAAAAAAGTTATAAAAAAAGATACAATCATAAATAAGTAAATATAATATTCTATAATATCATCATAAATAATATTCTAACATATGCCACTTTATAATTTTTAGAATAATATGTCAATTAAACATTTTTACTACAGCAAAAAAATTATTTTCTTTAACTGAAACCTATAATATAAACTAAAAAGATTAGTTAACACACATAAATATATTTCTATATAGGTTAAAATATAAGTAAACAAGGTAAACATAGTGACTAATCTCTACCTCTATTGTGTTTATAATATTAAATATAGTAATGAAAATTATGTTAAAATTGTCAAAATAATAAATTGCTTGAAATATGAAATAATTTGATATATATGTTATTGTAGTTTTATATTTATATTTTTTGAAGTCCTGGGGAAATAAATATGTTTTATTTTTAGATCTAAACATAGTTTGATTTTATTGCATCTTTTTCGTGGGTTGTGTTTTCATACTAACCACATTTTTCATAGGTTTTTTATCAAAATATAATCTTTTAAGGAAAATGGTTTGAGGGGGTCATAGTTGTTTTTTTATTGTAGGTTATAGATGGATTAGTTTTTTATTGTTTTATAATTTTAGTCCTCTGTAAAAAGGTTGGACTCTTTTGAAATACACCAATAATAATAATAATAATAATAATAATAATAATATTATTATTATTATTATTATTATTATTATTTACAATTAAAGGAATAGGCAATAGGCCCATGAATGCATGTGATTTTATTTTGGTGGGAAACATTTTTGGATATAATATAAGTTCGTAATATTACATTTGATGTTTTCAAAATCCTTCACAATTTCATGGCAATCAAATTACTATTTGTTCAATAATAATAAATCATGTAAGGATGGCTTATATACTTACCTTATCCTTGTAATTTTTATATGTTATACAACAATATATTTGATAAATCTAAAATCCCATCATAAGAATATTATTAATTTGAGGTAATTCCTTTCATATCCATCTAAAGAGGGTTATTTTATGTCTAAGCTAATATTTTTGACTTTACAACTTTGAAAATAATTATTTTTAAATAAATAATTTTTATGAATGAAAAAACTAAAAATCATGGATCGTAAAAATATAATAATTTTTTTTCATGTATATGTATATAATTATGGTGTAGATTGATTAAGATATTTAAAATAGAAACTTCTATTATTATGAAACATCCATTTGTTGTATAATTGTTTTATTTTTTATTGTTATTTAGGTTATTTTTTATTAAAAATTCTTTCAAGCTTTAAATTATTACTATAATATGAAAATTTGAGCATGGCGATTTATTAAAGCTAACAAATTTAATTGTTTTGGTGACAAATATATTAATATCCTACTAATAATAATAATACCTAGGTTTTTAAACAAAAAAACATAAAATGATAGCAAATAAGATTTCCATATCATGTATAAAATAAGAGGTTAAATACAGTCGATATAAAATCACAGATAACATAAATGTGAATGATTTATTCTTATAAAAATGTGTACATGGTTTCATAGTGGATGGATAATCTAAGTCAATAATCCATCCTTATAGGGTTTTATCCTAGTGAATAAACAAAGTTTTGATTTTAATGAAATGGCGGTGGATTTTAAACACTTCAAGTATAATAACATGAAATATGAGAGAAAGTCTTGAAGTTATAATTTCATGAATAAATAATAAATTTGCGAAGATATTTTGAATTGGATATAGACCCAATGGATATTGATTTTAACAATGCCCCATTGTAAATTATTAATTTATATATGTTACCCAATATTGTTTTTCACTATTGGGTTTACATTATTTAAAGAATGATTATTATGATGGATAAGTCATTGTAATTTATTATTGTGCATAGATTCATTTATAGAGGTATTTTAAACATATTTTATTACATTAATATTTTTGTCCATCATAAATTAGCTAATAATTAATGCACAAATATGATTCATAAGTGTTGGCTCAAACCCATTTAATATGCTCATGTAATAATAACATGTTTTATTAATAATTTCCATTTTTATATATAATCTATTGTTAAAGGGACCCTCACCTATAGTACATAGTGACACAAAAAACCTTGTAAGCCTCATATGCAAATCCATGAGGGAATCAATGGCTTACAATGATCAAAACCAATTCAAGTCAAAGAAAAGGTGACCAAGATAACTATATAGATATAAAGTCCCAAAAAATCCAAATAAAATAACTATAATGGATTATTATATACCACCATTTAAACTCAAAAAATATATCAATGAGCATACATAAATATGAAACATTGTCACCTTCATTCAAGGTTCAAAATTCATCCCATTAAGTAATGGAGCTAGTTGGCTTCCTCTTGTATCATCCATGACCACCTCATCCTATGGCATCACACCCAATATTTCCAAAACCATAACTAATTTACCCCATTCATAACCCTCAAGGCTGAGTTCACACTTACCTCAATCATCACTACCACCTTTCTACTCGGTTGACACACCCGAATCACTTAATCAATAACTTTTACATAGTCCACACCTATAGAGGAAGAATGCAGTGCCAAAAAATCCCAATGTGAGGGAAGATGAGCCTTGAGAGCACCAAAATTTTCCATATGAATTTTCTTCTCATAATGGACTAGTGACCGAATGAACCCCTGTAATTTTTTAATGAACATCAAGGCTTAAAAAATTCACTTCTAATTCCTGAAATACTGAGATAGGGATAAAACCAACTACCTTCTTAACTAAGAAAGTCAAATCATTTTGGATTTTCTCTAAAAAAATTGTAATGGATTCATCCAAACCTAAATGGAAACATGGATTTAACAACCCTTCTCCCTCTAATTTCACCAAATTTTTAGCCTCCACAACCAACATGAAATTATTAAGGAAAAGTGATGCTAATTCTTTGTTTACCTTAAATCTAAAAGGAGTCAACAAAAAAATAACACACAACGTCTTTTAGATCCTTTAGAATATACCTAAATTTCACCATAAGCACATATTTAATTTATGTTTCACTAACCCCATCCTTAAAAGACATATCTCACATCTCAATCCTCACTTTCTGCAAAGACTGTCTAATGACAAGTTACATCACTATATCCATTCTTTTTTTCACCTAGCCCTAAACCTAGAGTCCCTCACATAGAGACAAGAGCTCAATAATTACATGTTAGTTGAACAAGTCATTGTGAATAATAAATTAATTCATATCTCACACCTTAACATGAGCCACTAACACGAGAATCAATCAATAATTAAATTATCTCATAATTAACAATGATTAAGCCATGAATTTCTAAAATCAACACAAATACTAACGGAACACAGGACAATTAAGAAAATACATAGATATTGATAAATTAGGGAATGCATAGGACAATCCCCCCAAGACATATAACAAATTAAATCCTCAACCTATTAAATTTCTTAGTTGTAGAATAAGTACTCTACCAAGTTAGCTTCTTCAAAATAGTGAACTTCACATCAGGTGAATAAGTTCAAAAAATATAAACACTGACCCATAATATTTTCAATATGTCATGCACATGATTTCTAATTATGCAAACCACGGAATATGACCATCGGGTAGCCTTCGATAATCACGTTAGATATGTGACACTACACAACTAGTTTAACTGCCTAAGACAAAGATTGGGATTGAACTTTGTTATTGGTCCCATCAACTAATTTAAATGATGGAACTTAAATTGAGGAACAACTACAATTTTTAATGACACACCCATGTCTAGAAGCTCTAGCATTGTTCTAAGCCACTCTATCAAAATTAATCTTAACAACTCCCAAACGGAATCTAATCTGCATTATCTACATACAAGACTTCTTACTAAATACTCGAAACCCATTAACAACTTATTTTTATTATTGTTATTGTTATTGTTATTGTTATTGTTATTGTTGAAGAGATTAAAAGACAGCCATACAAATCTAATGCTACATTAGTTTCTAACAATATGTTATACAAAAAATATAATATTTTAGAAAAAAAACAATCCAATCATTAAAAAGAACATGAAATATTTTATAGAAACATCCTAAACAATATTCTAACATTTTTTATGCCACTTTATAATTGTTAGATTCGTATGTCAATATAGCCCTTTCGATTGACATGAACAAAAATTAAAATTTATTACAGTGAAAGCTATAGTAGATATTAATAACATTAGTTAACATACCTAACATTATTTTAAAATGTCTCAAATCAGTATGATTTCAATACCAAACACCCATTTGATACATATTTCTTCTATGTTTAATGGTAATTTATTTGAGGTTAAGATTTTCAAACCGACTATTTTAAAATAAATAATTTGTATGTAAGATGAAATTTAAGAATATAACGGGTTGTTAAAATAAAACATAAACTTGCAAACATACATATCTATTATTATGTTGTAAACTGTTTTCAAATCTTTAAAATAAAAACATAGATGATTATACAACACCAACTAATTGTAGCAATTTTATAGTTATTATAATGTAAGTTAATTAATAGATATTTTTAAAGATAAATTTTGAGAGTTTAGTTTAGAAAGTTTAATTTTTGAAAATGAATTGTTTTAAAATAAAATTTTAAGAAATATTTTTAATTGCTTATTTATTAAACTTTACATTTATTATAATAATATAACAATTTAAGTTTTATAATTAATTAAAATACATATCTTACATAAATTTGTGTAGAAGACACTGAAAAATATTATTTTGAAAGTGTTTAATTCAATTATGTCACATATCTAATATGATATAGATTTCCATATATTTAGGAATTACTTTTATTATTATAATAATTCTGTAAAAATATTATTATCCACAAAAATTCTATCATATATTACACTCTAAATAAATTAAATATATAATTAAAATCTTCTTTCTTTAAAAATATTAATCTTACATTAATTTGTAGGCCTTATCTCTAATAAGATATCATTCCAATAAATCGTTATCTTTATATAATAAAAAACATTACAATAAAAATGGCCTTTCCACTAATTGGTTGAGTGTTTTCCCTTCTCCCATACTTTCATACTCCATTTGTCCAGAAAGGAAATCTCTACCAAATAGTCTTTAAAAAGTTAGCCGGATTCTATAACATTACAAAATGTCTTAGCGATAGTTTTTATTAGGTTTGACCCATAATAATGACTAAACTGAATTTGTTATCTACATAAATAAATTCCAGTCGATTAAATCTATACTACAATAGCCATTAATATTAATATTGATATTATTAGTAAGATGATCTAAATCATAAACATGCAAGTTCGCATATTGAACCGCTCTAAGCTCCAGGGATTTTTAAAAAATAAAAAAGGTAAACTCCAGGAATAAAAATATTGTAAATAATCTTATGTACCTGGAATTTTTCATGTAGGGTACAACAAATACCTTGAATAAGCAGGAATCCATCCATAATATTAGCATCCAACCTATGGAAGCACACCAGTAACCAAATCCTTTGCTGTAAAGAGCTTTCCATAATTTTCTAAATTTATACCAGATTGCTTCGAAAACAAAACCTCTACATGACTCAAGCATAGATAAGACTTCATTTGATTCGTAATGGAAGTCACATCGAGTGCCACATTTTCATCCAAGCTTCAATTTCCACACAAATAAAAGAAAACATCATAGCTTATTTGACGAAATGATTTTCAGACAACTCTATGGGAATAGATGTCCTCAATTCTTTAATGAATACAAACAAATTAAATTTGTGAACTCTAACATCATTGTGGACACAAACCAATTTTATAAGAAATGAAATAGTGAGTGGGCTTCTGAGTGAAACAGCCCCTGAGAATGGGCCATTTGTTAACAACAATTGTGTATCAAGTGGATGTTTTTAAAAAAAAATTGAGTTGCTGACGTGCAATACATATAAAAAAATCTTCATATTAAAAAAAATTTACTGGTAACGTATGGAAAAGCACTCTTTCCTCCTACAATTATATTATCAGGGCGAACAACATGATCCATTTTAGCTCGCATGGAATCTCAGCTCTTACAACATCAAGGTTATGTTGTCCTGCTGCTTGATTTTTGCCATCCATTCTGGATTCCTTTGTTTCTCCCTATGAAATTCACTTCCGAACATCATTACTTCGGTGATCGTCTTCGACACTGATCTGTCGCTCTTGATCACACTCCACTCGCATTCACTCCCTTTTTCTCGATTGTTACCATCCATTCGTTCCAGCTCGCCATTCTACCTTCGTTTCTGCTCGCCGACTATTGACCTATGTATTTGTTACACATATCATCAGCCCTATGCTTTTATTATTTATGTCGACCATTTTCGGGAACACTCTCACGATATCAGATGTCTCTTTTCTCTGTTGCCATTTTAGAATGCCTCTTGATGTAATTGAAATGAAGAAATTCATTAAAATTTTTTTAGTACTTTAGTAATAATAATTATATCTCAAATTTTTTTAAAGCATAAATTCAACATATATATCTTAGATAAATTTATGTAGAAAATATTAAAAAATATTATTTTTAAGTATTTATTACACTTATATCGTAATCCCAATATAATATAAAATTCCATTTTTTTTAGAAATTATTTTTATTATTCCAATAACTATATAAAAATATTATTATCCACAAGAATTCTATCATATATTTCACTCTAAAAAAGTTGAATATAAAACTAAAATATTATTTTTTTTCAAAATATTAATCACACATTAACTTATGGGTTTTGACTCCAATAACATATCATTCGAAAAAATCATTATCCTTATATAATATGGGCGATATTACAAAAAAAACTGGCCTTTCCACTTATTAGTGGACAGTTTCCCTTCTCTTCTCATGGTTTCATACTTTGTTTGCCCAGAAAGGAAGTCGCTACCGAATAGTCTGATTTAAAATACCCGGCTCTCATACCTAATAAAAACATCATAGCAATAATGTTTATTAGGTTTGATCCATATGAACAGCTAAACTGAATTTGATTTAATACATAAATCACGTCCAATCAATGACATTCAATCTATTTAATCTATATTAAAATAGCCACTTATATTTATATTAATATTATTAGTAAGATATATAATTTATGAAAATCCAAGTCCAAATATTGAACCCCCCAAAGCTCTATGGATTTTTAAAAAACAAACAAAACTTCAAGCTTAAAAACACTTTAAAAAATCACAATAAAATTTTTTCATGAAAGGTAAAACAGATAACTTGAAGTAGGAATCCATCCACAATATTAGCATCCAATTTATGGAAGTTGATGCAGAAAAAATATGGTCCAAAAATTCATTTTAATAATTTTTTTTTGAGATTTTTCTATTTCTAAAAATTGTATATTTTTAGAACCAAAAGTCAATTTTAGTTGAATTTCATCCCATATGTTAATTTTAGTCTTTAAAATATTTCAAGATATTTTTAGAGATGTACACACTTTCATGCATAACTTACTAAAAATAGCAGTTGCTAAAAATAGAAGTTTTATTTTAGATGTTAGTTTTTTAATAATTTTTTCATGTCAACTCTAAATCCAAGTTGAGGATTATTAAGCATGGTTTAGGTTTTAATTATTTTAAATAATCAATATGAATCAATTATGAGTATTGTTTCAAAATCTTGGCCTATTGATAATTTTTTTATTTTTATTCTTATTGATTTTCAGTTTCATTAGCTGGTATCAGAGCAAGTTTGAATCTTGGAGGAGTAAAGAATGGTGAGAGGATGAGGAGGTGTTTCACAGATGAATCAAACTATACAAGAACTGCATAGGTAAGTTCAATAATTAATATAGGTTATCACCAATCAGTAAAAAAGATAAGGTGATAATAAAAAAGATACTAATCATGATGAAGAAATTCAACAAGAAGAAGAAGAACAACAAGAGTAGCCACCATCGATGGAAGAGACGATGGTTTGAAATTTATAATGAAGAAATGAAGGAATCAAGGTTGATATTCTAGATTATTGAGGTAATTTAAAAATAAAGGAGGTAATAGATTGGATGAATAGCATGGAGATGTTTTTCGAGTGGAAGACTATGAGAGAAGACAAGAAGGTAAAGTTTGGATGCATGAAATTGAAAGGTCATAAAATCATTTGGTGGGATCACCTACAGAAAAAGAGATAGAGAAAAGGTAAAGAGAAGATTAATTCATGGAAAAAAATGAAGAAGCTGAGGGAGAAATTTATTCTTGTAGATTATGCATAAACTTTATACAGTGGATTTTAGAATTTGAGGCAAGAAGATCACAATATACAAGAGTATACAAATGAATTTTATAAGATTTCTATATGAGTGGAGCATGATGAAACAAAAGAGTAGATGATTGCAAAGTATGTAAATAGTTTTAAATTTTCCATTTAAGATGAATTAAACATGCATAAAGTACTTAACATGGAGGAGGCTAATTGATTAGCTTTGAAGGGAGAAGAAAAACAAAATATATAGAATTTCAAAAGGACATCTATTGGTCCAAGAAGAAGTATATCCCCTCCAATAATGGGATGAGGTGGGTTGAATACCACCATAGGTGGCTTTAATGCCAATAATGGTGAATCATCATGTGGTGCAAAAAGGCAAGATGACAATAGGAAATAGTTTCAATACCAACAAAGAGGAAGAGGATTTCAAAAGGGACAAGGTTACAATGGTTATAATGGATGGTTTCTTAATCAACATAGATATTATGTCTTCTATAGATGTGGAGAAGAAGGGAAAAAAGTATTTGAGTGTCCAAACTATCAAGATCAAGAAAGAAGGCAAGAAGATCTCCCAAGAGAAAATCTAGCTTAGACTAAAATTAAAGATCAAAATATTGAAGTTACACCAACTTATATTGGAGAGAATTTCATGATGAAAATCATGATCTCTCTAAGGAAGGATATAGTGTAGAATAAAGAAAGTGGTGATGCATGGCTGGGATCAAATATTTATTGAACAAGATGTACTTCAGGCGGAAAGGTATGCAAAGTAATTATAGATGATGGTAGTTGTAAAAATATGGTTTCTAAATAAATGATAGAGAAAATAGATTTGAAATGTGAAAATCATCTTAATCTGTATAAAATTTCATGGTTTAAGAACAAAATGAAGTTATAGTCGATAAAAGGTGCTTAATCAAGTTTTCTATAGGAAAAAATTATAACGATGAAATATGGTGTGATGTTATTTTAATGGATGCATGTAATGTGTTATTGGAGAGACCATGATAATTGGATAGGAAATTAGTTCATGGAGCAAAGAACACACACACTTTTTGAAAAGGTCGTACAAAGATAGTTTTGTTACCTTTTAAAAAGGAAGAGAAGATTGAAAGCATGCGCTTTAATAAATAATTTATCAAAGATATGAAGGTATAAGGTTGTTGTTATGTATTAGTAGTAAAGAATAAATAAACAAAAATAATGTAAATACCAACAAAATTAGCAAGAGTGTTGAAAGAATATGTTGATGTTATGCATGATGAATTACTAAATGGTTTACCACTAAAGAGAGATATTCAACATCACATTAATTTGATTTCAATATCAGGTCTACCCAATCAAGTAGCTTATAGGATGAGTCTAACAAAACATACAAAATTAAATAAATAGGTTACTAAATTGTTAAGGAAAAAATTGATAATGGAGAGTATGAGTCCATGTGTAACACCATCATTGCTAACTCCAAAAAAAAATGGATAATAAGGAATGTGTGTGGATAGTAGATCAATTAATAAAATTACAATAAAGTATTGGTTTCTTATACCTTGTTTAGATGATATGGTGGATGTGCTTGTAGGAGCACAATATTTTAATGAGATTGATCTAAGAAGTGGTTATAATCATATTAAAAACTACATTTAAGAATAAGGATGACTTATATGAGTGGATGGTGATGCCATTCAACTTATCTAATGCACCTAGCATATTTATGATGGTGATGAATAAAGTGCTATGAGAATATGTTGGTAATTTTGTGGTTGTTTATATTGATGATATTTTTATATTTAATAAGACTAAAAAAGAACACTTACAACATTTGATAATGGTAACGTATTTTTCAATAAAGGATAAGTTGTAATGAAAATTGAAAAGTGCATGTTTATACATAACAATTTGGTATTTTAAAGATTTACAGTTATAGTAGATGGTGAGAAAATAGATGAAAAAAAGATAAAAGCAATTATTGAGTGACCTATTCCAAAAATTGTTATAGAGGTAAGAATTTTCCATGGTTTAGCAATTTTTTATTAAAAAAATTATTAAAAATTTTAGTAGTTTTGTCGCACTAATAAAAAATTGCATGAGAGTTAAATTTTTTTTATGGACTAGATTAGCCATACAAAGTTTCAAAATTTTGAATAAAAATATTATATAAAGACCATTTTTAGCATTAAGAAAATTTATCAAAGTGTTTAAGGTTGATTTTGATGCTTCATTTGTGGGAATTGGTGCAATGTTGAGTCAAGAAGGAAAGCCAATATCATATTTTAGTGAAAAATTCAGTGAGATAAGAATAATGTATATTACTTCTGATGTTTAAATTTATGCAATTATACAAACATTAAGACATTGGAGGCAGTATTTGGTGCCTAAGTAGTTTATACTATTTACATATCATGAAGATTCTATGTATGTGAATATGCAAAAGAAGTTGAAGAGTAGGCATGGAAAGTGGGTTCTTCTTGCAGGGGTATACTTTTGTGTTGAAACATAAATCAAGAAAATAGATTGAAGTAGCTAATCCATTTAGATAGAGGGTAGCGTTGTTAAATACTATAAGGAGTGAGGTAGTTGGAGTTGAAGATATTAAAGAATTATGTGATACTAATTCATATTTTAACAAGGTAGTTGAGTAGTACAAAAATATATTAATAGGTGGGATAGATGATATTCATGATGAGTATCTTATATAAGAAGGTTATCTCTTCAAAGGTAAAAAATTATGCATTCTAGTTGGGTCTCTACGAGATAATATAATAAGAGAATTACATAGTGGTATTTTGCTTGACATTTTGGTAGGACAAAGATAATAGTTTTGGTGGAGGAAAAATATTTTTTGGGTAAAGATGAAGAGAGATGTGACAAGGTATGCTTCAAGGTGTGGAATGTGTTAGGTGGCTAAAGGTCATGCACAAAATACTAGACTATACATATCATTACCAATTTCAAGAGGACTATGGACAGATTTGAGTATGCACTTTATGTTGGAATTCCAAACATACAAAGAGGTAATGATTCAATTTTTTTATTGTAGATAGGTTTTTCAAACTATTTCATTTTATTGCATGTAATAAACCCAAATATGCCACTAGAGTAGTAGAATTACTTTTTATGGATATTGTGAGATTGCATGGTGTTGTAAAAACTATTACCTCAGATAGGGACATGAAATTTCTATGTCATTTTTGGAGGACATTTTAGAAGAAGATGGGCACTAAGATACAATAGAGTAGTGCATATCTCCCACAAATAGATGGATAGATAGAAGTTGTTAATAGGACCTTGTAAATTTGTTGAGATGCATAGTGGGAGATAAACCAAGGCAATGTGACTTGGATTTACCATACGTTGAGTTTGCATATAGCAGTTTAGTGAATAGATCAACAAGAAAATCACTTTTTCAAGTTCTTTGTGGAAAAAATCCTATGGGTATTTTTGATTTTGTACAATATGAACATAAATATATAACTAGAATGTTAAAATAGTTACATTAAAAAATAAACACAGCTACATAAGTAAAATGTAAATGTTAGACAATTTCTCCCAAAATAGATACAACTTAGATCAAAGATTCTAAGATAGATTGTGCATTCTTGTATTTAGTTTACAATGGGATGAGACTATGATTGTTATAATGTTTTTATAAAAACCATGAAATGTATTTTTATTAGGATCAATTAATCTATACCTACACCATCAAATCTTAGACCTTGAAGCCTTCATTTGAAAACATGAAACCTATGAAAAAAATCATCTAATCAAATAAATACACTACTAGTTTGAGAATTCTACAGATTTTTAAAGAGGATCATAACCCAAATAAATAATGTTTTCAAAACATGATGATGAAATTTAGTACAATTTGGATAAATATTTTTAGCACATTATCTGTATGGTTTGAGTGAGCCTTGTAAAGGGAAAAACAAGAAAAAAAGTTTTATTTTATTTTTATTTTTTACCTAAACACAATTGTATATTTTGGTACTAAATTTGACCTACTAAAACCCAAATTCTAGTCAATAAAAATTATATTTATATCATTCAACTGAAGTGTCATAACCCAATTTAACATGTTTGGAGTGGGTGTTGACTATTGATTCTTAAATTGTTTCTTAGATGGGCTAGTCATTCCCAGCTTCTAAATAAACACCGACCTAAAAATTATTTTAGAAAACCCCAATAACAGTCTCAGCATGAAGTGACTTTAGAATTGAATCGTATAAATTCATCATTATATTTATTTTTTCACCTCTATTTTTTGTTACATTATATGTCATGTAGAGAAAAACAATAGAAAGTGACAAATAAATGAAGTATACTATGATGGGTGTATATTCCTCCCCTACTTCTATGGAATCACTGATTTATATATACTATTAAACCTGATATGCATAGGGAAACTAATGGTGTTCGACATGGTGGTGAATACACTCATCTATAGGTGCTTTATGATGATCTACAATTCAAAATAATGACACTTGATTACTGATGAAAGTTAGAAGAAGGAAAGGAAATTAGTATTATTATTAAAATGAATGTATTCAAATTAAAACTAAACATATAAATTATTTAAAAATATAGAATGATAAATAAATAACATAAAGATTGTATTAAAATCTATTTTCTTTTGAAGCAAAGCTTTGATGTTATATGTTCATACACAAAGTTAATAAAACAAACGAACACTTCCCAAAAGGGATATAATGAACTTTTATTTCATGCAAAAACCAAGAATATAATTTACTGGATCAAGTTCACTGCACAATAAATAAATATTTTAATTTGAATGCTCTATGCATGAAATATCTACTACATATGCTCCTACAAACATAAATATATTTCCATTAATCTCACAATTGACAATTTAATGGCCAAATTTAAATCCTGTTAGTGATTCCAAGTAGATTTCATTGAAATAGATTGATCTTGGCTACAATCCATTCTACAGAAAATCAATACAAAATGAAAACATCATTTTTATTTTATTTTTATATATTTTCAATACCTTAAATTATGTGATGTTTTTAATAACACACTAAGTAAAAAAAAACACTAAACGTAAAAATAATATTTTATATATTATCAAGATTAAAAAAAATTTAAATTTAATTGTGAAATTTTTTTAAATATTTCAAAGAACATAAAACAATTAAATTTTATTCGTGGAAATAGCTCAATTTAAACACAAGTTAGATAAAATTCATCACATAAGTATACACTTCGGGACTAACAACATCTTCATGGATCTCCTAACACCATATGTGGGACTTAACATAACCATTGTAAATACTTTATAGCGTGTCACTTATGGGTATGGGTGGTGAAAGGGGTGGGGAGTTTCAAATTTCATATAACATAAAAGCATATCTAGAATATGTATTATTTTCATTGACCTACAAAACAAATGGAAAGAGTCACACCATCACAAATCAAATCATAATGCATAATAAATACAGTTTTCTTGTACCTAAAATAATGTAGGCACCTTCAAACTTGATTAATAAAAATAAATATTTGTTAATTGAATATGACATAAAACCATGTTCCATTCTCACACCCTTCCTAATTATCAAGTTATAATAGTGGAACTTGTTATTTAATTACCTCTAAAAATCCCTTCCTCAGATTGGTTGCATTCAAATTGTCATTTGGTATGGTTACATTAATAAAATTAAAAATCAATGGTGGTATGTGTTATGGTGTTCATTATTATTCATGATGTTAGCAATGGAATATTCTTAAATAACATGTGTAGAATATTGAAACATTTATTTTAGAAACTTTATGTCAAACTTTAGAATTGATAAAATAATATGCATTCCAACACTCTTATTGATTAAACAAAAAAATTAATTATTTATAAATTGATTACTCTAATCCTATCTTGGCATGGACTAATAACATTAATTTATTTTCTATTGATAATGTTCTCCCACACAAATAAAATCTCATATTTGTAGGGTTCATTAGTCCATGCATTTAATATGTG